>ML374752.1:5000-27208 GCA_005239525.1 Nicotiana knightiana | reverse complement strand
CCGCAATTCCGTTAGATTGAGGAGAGTACGGGGCAGTTGTTTGGTGAACAATTCACTAGAAATATTAGTTAACAGGAACATAAATTATAACTTTTTGGTTTCCTGCCAAACCATAATCAAGAGATCAATGTTATTTTTCAGAGTCTAATTGTAGCAAGAGCAACAAGAGTACTAGTAATTCAACAATTGTCCAAACACAACTGAAATATAGTGTTAATTCTTCAATAAAAGTTGTCCAAATACATTAATAACAATAGCAATTTCACCTTAAAATTAAAAAAATACAAATATAGTACTAAAACAATCAAAAATCCTATATTTTATTATCGAACTCTACTGTAAAACTCAAAATAAAGGAACGAAATTTGTTCTTAACAAAGAAGTAATTTTGGAATACAAACTTACGCTAAGATTCTAAGAACGTGGTTGTATTTTGAATTTTGAAGAAGAACTGTTCAATAATTGAATCAGAGTCTGAAGACTGAATTGGAAACTTCAACCTTGAATGCGGCTCGAAAAATTGGGAGAAAAAGAGAGAATGAAGCCCTAGACGTATTTATATACTTAAGGGTAAAATCCTAATTTTATTAAATTTTATTGGGTTACCGGTTAACCCATTAAGAAATTGGGCAAACCGTGGCCCGAACCGATAACCCAATAGTGAAAAATACAAAATCGCTATCGAACTGTTAACCCAATAACTTGATATTGACACCCCAATAAGAAGAAAAAGAAAAACGAGGGCACGAGTTATTAAAGAGTTGGGGCCGGGTCAAATACGGATAAATCTAAATATAAGGAATAAAATAAGGAGTCACGTGGTCCAATTACATGATGCCTGTCACAACCCAAATTCTCCCTCTGTAAACTGTCGTGACGCACCTAGTCTCTACGGCTAGGTAAGCCTAACACTTTGCGTAAATGAAATGAAAACATGAACATTAACAACTAACAGTGACAATAATCTAAATAAGCAACTGAATGCCGCTCAACATACACTTTTCAACTTCCAAAATGTACAAAAATACTCCCAAGACCCGAAACACCGTAAGCCACAAGCTACTAAGAAGTATTAACTGTTCTATACATCATTTTCTATAGGAAGAGGGAAAAATGAACATAAGGGGATAGGAGGGGACTCCAAGGATCTGCGGGCGCAGGCAGATGTACCTTGAAGTCTCTAGCAGCAGCGACTGCAATTATGAACAAGGCTGGTAAGAAGAACCTGAATCTGCACATGAAAACATGTGCAGGAAAGGGCGTGAGTACACCATAATGGTACCCAGTAAGTGCCAAGCCTAACCTTGGTCGAGTAGTGACGAGGTCAGGTCAGGGATCTACTAGTATATAAGTAATAAAGCAAGGCAAGAATGAAATATCGCAGTAAAATAAGTACTGAAATTGAACAAGAAAGAAAATCATAGAAAGATAACAGCTCGGGTACACAAAAATACAACATGGGATCTCCCGAGATACTGTCTCGTAGTCCCAAACGTAAATGTGCAGGGGGATCTCTCGGAATACCGTTCCGTAGTCCCAAAGTAAATAAGCAGAACAAGGGGATCTCCCAGAATACCGTTCCGTAGTCCCAAAGTAAATATGCAGCCCAAATAATAGAATTCAAAAATTACAACACGGAATTCTACAATTCAGCCTAAGTAAAAGTTAAGGTAAAATAGGTAAATTTCACTAAACATGCTGCACATACTTTAGATAAATAGTTAAGGCAAGTAGGCATGCTATTCTAGTCTAGAAAGATACAACGCATGCTGATAAGATTCAAGTAAGAAGGAAAAACAAGTGCTTTCTTAGTAGAAATCAAATTTTTACAACAACTAGCTCGTGTACGTACTCGTCACCTCACGTGCACGACGCTCATATATCAAAAACAATACCAATCCTAAGGGGAGTTCCCCCACACAAGGTTAGGCAAGCCACTTACCTCGAACCAAGCTCAAATCAATCTGAAACAACGCTCTTTCCATGAAAATCCGACTCCGAATGGCCCAAATCTAGCCAAAATCAATTACATAACATGAATACAACTACAAGGAACTAATCTAGCTACTAAAATCAAAGTTAAAGAAAGAAATTGGACATTCAACCAAAAAGCTTCACTAGGCCCACGTCTCAGAATCGAGGAAAAATTACCAAATATGAACATCCATTCACTCACGAGTTTACTCATACCAAAATTATCCAAATCCGATGTCTAAATCCCAATCAAAACTAAGAAATTCGGTTGGGGAACTTTTCCCCCATTTTCTCAACTTTTCAATCCAAATCCGAAATTAAATGGAGAAAACAACTATAGATTAATGAAATACAACCAAAAACGAGTTAGGAATCGTTACCCCAAAGCTCTTTCTGAAAATCCCTCAAAGAATCGCCAATTTCCGAGCTCCCAAGTCCAAAAATGAAGAAATGAATCAAACCCTCGATTTAGCCCCCTTTTCTGACAGTTAAACCGCACCTGCGGTTGCTTAGTCACATCTGCGGCCCCACACCTGTAGTAGAACCATCACAAGTGCGAAAACAACTTAAATGGGCTAGGACCGCATTTGAGAGCACTGGGTCGCACCTGCGAGACCACTCCTGCTTCTGCGGACAACTCGCCGCACCTGCGACCCCAACTAGACAAGGCCCAAATCTGTGTCTGCGATTGCATAGCCGTTTCTGCAGCTCCGCACCTGCGACCCAAAGTGCGCAGGTGCGGTTACACCAGAGACAACAACTTCAGCCATTTCCTTCAGTCTCAATTCAATCCGTTAAGCATCCGAAACTCACCCGAGGCCCCCGAGACCTCAACCAAACATACCAACCAATCCTAAAACACCATACGAACTTAGTCAAGCATTCAAACCACATCAAACAATGCTAAAATAAAAAACATCCTCCGATTCAAAGTTAAAGAATTTAGAATTTTCCAAATTCAACAACCGATGCCGAAGCCTATCAAACCATGTCCGATTGACCCCAAATTTTGCACACAAGTCATATTCAACCCTACAAACTTATTCCAACTTCCATAATCAGAATCCAACCCCGATATAAAGAATTCCATTGCCGACCAAAATCTCCAAAACTTTGATTTTCGCCATTTCAAGCCTAAATGAGATACAAACATCCAAAACCCAATTCAGACACGTATCTAAGTCCAAAATCACCTAACGGAGCTAATGGAATTGACAGAACTCTATTCCAGAGTCGTCTTCACATAGTTCCGACTACGGTCCAAATCCTAAGGCTTAAGCTCCTATTTTAGAGACTAAGTGTCCCCAAACACTCTAAAAACCAAAATGGAACTTCCCGAGAAGTCACAATAGCAGAATTAGATACGGTTAAAGCAGTTAATAGGGAATCGGAGCTATAACTCTCAAGACGACCGGCCGGGTCGTCACAATGTCAACACATTAAAAGTGGGGTCCACAAATTATGCCGTTTGTCACAGGGGTATTTTTAGTCCCAAAAATATCGTTGTGTGCAGTTTTGAACCAATAGGTGGACGGAGTGTAAAAATAAATCATTTATTAAACGATAGGGGTAATTTTAAACCATATTTCGTTATTTATTTGATGTAAATATCTAATGCAACTAAATGTAAAAATGAGTAGTAGTGTGGGGTGTGTGACGAATGAGATCACTCTCGTTTAATCAGAATCTTTCTTTCGAGCACTAAGAATGAAGACACTCTTATTGTAACATTTTCCTTTTAGTAAATCCTAAATAATGCAAATTCAGATTAGTTTGGTCAGGTTTGAAAGTGAGATGCAGAAAGTAATAAAAAAAAAGTCAAATAGAAAAGTAAGTCAAATTAGAATCTTACACTTATATGGTGTAGAGTCAAGTTACAATAAGTAGAATAACTCCAATTCAAAAAATAGAAAAGTACTCCCCTCCAAAAACTAATATGAGCTTTGAGACATGGAACAAAAACTCTCTCTCTAGAATGAGCGCTCCTCCTCAGTGAAAGCTGACCATGGCGAGGAACACAAAATACAGAGGGGGAAAAACACACAAAGTGGAGGGAATCAATAGTCAAGGAATAGACCTCAAACCGCAGACGCGAAGAAATTCAAAAATTCAAATGTGTTTCAAGAAATAACACCTCTGTCGATTGAGCAGATGGTTACACCAGTGGGAATCAATCACCCAAGGGAATCGTCTCGAACACCGGGACAACAATCAACCAAATCATGGGCGGATCTAGTAGAAGGGGAGGCAAAAAGCTCAGGACAAGATAAATCTCAAGCCCCAGATTCTTCATGGAGTAAAATTGTTGGGTCAATTCCAAAAGGAAACTGACAATGACTTGCATCTGGGGAAACAAGGGGTAATTAATGTGAAAATAATAATGGATGACATACAGGAAGAAGTAGAATACTGGAACACAACAGTGATTTGCTATGTGCTTGGTTCTAATCCTCCCCAAATTGTTATGAAGGGGCATCTCCAACGCATATGGGGTACATTAGGAATTGACAAAATTGCACAAATCAATAGGGGTGTGGTTATTGTAAGGTTTCATAAGGCAGAGCATCGGAACAACGTGGTAGATGAGAGTGTACAAATGTTTGATAGGAAGCCAGTTGTGGTGAAACCTTAGAGGCAAGATATGGAGTGTACCAAAGAATAAATTTAGCGAATTCCTGTTTGGGTACGCTTAATGGCTTTGGACATAAAATATTGGGAAAAAAGTTCTCTAACTAAAATTGCTTGTCTAATTGGCAACCCTCTTCGCGTAGATAGTGCAACCACAAAGAAGGAAAGACTTACATTTGCGAGGGTACTAGTTGAAATGACTCCAAATTAACAACATCCCTCCAAGGTTATGTTTGAAAATGAAATTGGGAAAATAGTGGAGCAGGATGTAGTCTATGAATGTAAGCCAATGCTGTGAACAAAGTGCAATTACTTCGGACACACCATGGAGGAATGTAGGAGGAATGAAATAGGGGAATGACAAAACCAGGTATAAAACAGTAGTAGTTGAGGTACACACATAAGGAGATAATGAACCAAAAGCAAGGGGGTAATCATGCACAGGTAGAAGTAAGGCAAAAGAGAACATCTGACGACCAGAAAACACATAATATAAGTAGTGTGGGGATGAGAAGGAACGACAGAATGTAAAAGAGGTACAACAAGCCATAAAGAATCAGTAAGTAGTGGCAGATAAAGGCATATCTCAGATGCTGTTAAATTGGCAAGTGAGGAGACCAATAAAAATAGGAAACATCTTTGATACATTGAGGAGTACAGAAGAAACAACTAGAGGTAATCAAAAGATTCAAGAAGATGGTACAACAAATTCAGGGGTGGTTCAAATGGTGGTTGGTCCAGAAACTAGGGGCAATGGGTCAGGGCCCCTTCCCCATAGATAAAATCGGATTTTGGAATGTAAGGGGCCTAAACAAACCTTATAGAGGGAAGTGCAGCTGTTTATGCACAACTCTCAAGTGGGAATGTTTAGGCTCCTAGAGACAAGGATTAAGAGAACAAAGGCTCAAAAGGCCTCTCTTAACCTTTGTAGGGGATGGTCATTTGTAACAAATCTGGACAAGCATCCAGGTGGAAGGATATGGTTACTATGGAAGCCTCAAGTCTATGAGGTGCATATAAGAAGGACAACATAACAGGTGATTCACTGTGCTGTTAAGCACATTGAACAAGAAGGGATATGGAAGTCACATGGGTGTATAGTTTCAATGGCAGTGGCATGAGGAGAAAACTATGGGAGGACATAGAAGAAATTTATAAGCTAAGCAAAGGCCCTTGGGAAATAATGAGGGATTTCAACAATGTACTGCAATCAGATGAAAAACTGGAAAACAAAGTCACTTATGCAGAAATTAAAGGACTTAAAGAATGTATACAAAACTGTGAGCTACAAAGAGATGAAATTATCAGGATCTTTCTATACCAGGAACAAAAAATAAGAGGGAGAAGCCATGTTGATGAGTAGGATTTCCAGGGTACTAAAAAATAATGCTTAGACGACCACATTTCCAGATTCTGAAGTGCACTTCCAAAGTGAGGGTCTGTATGATCATTGTCCAGCATTGGTCATATGGGAACAGCCAGGCCAGGTACAACAAAATATATTTAGATACTTTAGCATGTGGAGCATGGCTAGTGACTTCCACGCAAAAGTGAAAGATAGCTGGGAAAAGCACATCAGGGATGCCAAAATGTATCAAATGGTGGGAAAATTAAACAGATTGAAAAGGGTTCTGAAGATATTGAACAAAGGGAAGTTTGCAGAGGTAGAAGTCAAAGATAAACAAAGCATGAAAACACTCAAGGAATGCCAGGTGATGATACAGAAGGACCCTTATAACATGAGTCTAAGGTAGGAGGAGCAAAACTTAGCTAAAGAATGTATGCAATGGAAACAGGCAAGAGAGCAATTCCTAAAACAGAAAAATAAGATCACATGGCTGCGGTATGGAGATCAAAATACTAAAAATTTTCATAGGTATATGAAGGCAAGAAGGACCGCAAACAAGATCTTCTCCATTAAAGATGCTAATGAGATTGAACAAGGACAAGCAGAAACTGTAACTAAAGCCTTCATTGAGTTTTACACAGAGCTACTAGGGACAACAAATAGAGAGAGATCACATGTATGTAGTGCTCTTATTAGAAAGGGAGAAATTATTGCTGAAGCTCAAAAGCTGAATATGGTGAAAACAGTTTCAAGGGAAGATATTAAAAAGCACTATGGAGCATACTGAGTGAGAAATCACCGGGGATTGATGGATATGGTAGCCAGTTATTCAAAGATGCACGGAACATAGTTAGGAATGATGTAGTGGAATGTGTGACTGAGTTTTTTAAATCAGGCAGACTGCTGAAAGCTTTAAGCAAAACTTTCATCGCCTTGATTCCAAAAGGGACACATGCTGAACCAGTGGGTGACTATAGACCAATAGCCTGTTGTAGCACAATATATAAGGTGATATCAAAAGTAATGTGTAGCAGACTTAGATAGAGCCCTCCAACCATAATATCACCAAGCCATAATGCCTTTGTTGAAGGAAGATCAATTGACAGAATATTTTGATATCACAGGATGTAGTTAGATTATATAACAGGAAGGCCACAACAAGGAGCTATTTGATAAAAAATGACCTGAAGAAAGCTTACGATAGTGGAGTGAGAGTTTGTCAAGGAGATGATGATGGCACTGAATTACCATACAACTTTCATTCAAGGGATGATGGAATGCATCACCACTACTAGTTCCTCCTTAGCAATTAATGGGGGCATGTTTGGGAACATCGTGGGGAAGGGAGGATTGAGACAAGGGAATCCAATCTCACCATTGATATTTATGATCTGTATGTAATATATTTCAAGGATAATTGAGATGGTAGGACAGCAAAAAGGGGCTTGCATATCATCCTTAATACAAGAGCTTAAGACTGAATCATTTATGCTTTGCAGATGATGAAATGCTGTTCTACAAAGGTGAACCACATGCAATCATGTTGCTAAATAAAGGCCTTGCCTCTTTTTCCCAAGGATCAAGGCTAACAACAAATAGTGCAAAATCTAACATATTTAGTGCAAATATGAACATGCAACAAATGAATGAGATATGTGAGCTAACTGGTTACAAAAAAGGGAAACTACCATTCAATTACTTAGGTGTACCTATATCATCTAAAAAATTGTCAAGTATGGATTGTAAAATGCTAGTGGAGAAATTGACAAACAGAATTAAAACTTGGGGGAGCAGAACTCTATCTTATGCAGGGAGAGCACAATTAATTAACTTAGTACTCATGCAACTCCATGTTTACTGGGCTTTAATATTCATACTGCCAAGCGGTGTTTTAAAAACCGTTTTTAGGGCGAGCCCTTGGGCGAAGTGCACCAAAAATGCCCTCAGGCGATGGTGTGTGATGAAAATCTCAAGAGGCATACGCATTTTTGTAGTGAAGCAAGCCCCAGAGACTTTTTCAAATTAAAATAAAATTTGTTGAATAAGTCCTTCATATAATACCCAAATTCTCAAAAGTCAGCTTGTAATTACTCAAAACTTTTAAAAAGGAACTGAAATGTATTGAATTTAAAAGTCAAGACCTTTTAAGCCCTAATTTATGGTATTTTCCAATTCTTTATCTTCTCCACTAGTCTTCTAATATCTTCCAAAAGCAACAAATATTCAATTTAATTTTACAAATACAAAGAGAAACTCCATTCTTCTTCATAGCAGCAAGTTCAAAGTTCAAATTGCAGTTAGTCATCCTTTTTGTTCCTCCATGTAGAAAGCTTTATTATTTTTGACTCAAGTTACTTGTGCTTGTAAATTGCGTATATATAATAGATTATTTCGACTAGTTTATTTATGGGAGGTAGCACATATTTCACATATTTATAATTTTTTAAAATTTTTTATGTAAATTTACATGTTTATAAATATTTACTATAATAATATTATTTTATAAAATATCAAAAATTAAATACGCACGGGTAAGCTCCGTGCCTCGGGGCTTACTCCTCGCTGAGGCATATGTAAAATACCTTGCCTTATGCCCACGCCTTTGCAGGGATTTGCAGGAACTTTTACTTGGATGAGAAAGTGCACACTAATATAGTTCCGTTTGTAGCATGGAATATTGTATACAAGGCACAAAATAGGAGGATGGCAGGGCATCAATGATTGTGTGAAATGGAATAAGGCTACAATAAACAAATATGTGTGGCATATTGCAAACAAAGAAGACAACTTATGGATCAGATGGGTTAATCACACATATATAAAGGAGACAGATTGGTGGCAGTATAAACACCCTCAAGATTACAGTTGGTACTGGAAAAAGCTATGCAATATCAGAGATAATTTTAAAGCAAGAGTCATTGGGGATGGATGGTTATCTCCACAAGGGTAGTACACTGTGGCTAGTGGATATAAATGGAGAATGGGGGATGCAGAATACTGGCAGGACTGGAAATGAGTGTGGAACTCAGGAAACACACCAAAACATAGCTATATATGCTGGTTGGTAGCACATAGAAGGCTGATGACTATGGATATAATGAAGCAGATAGGGATCAGTACAGCAACTATATGTCAAGTAAGTGGAGAAAAGGAAGAAACAAGGGATCATCTATTCTTTGAGTGTCCATGGTCTAAAAGATGTGCCTAGGAACTACTAAATGGATGGGAATTAAGGGGGATGGAGGTACAATTGAAGCAATATGGAAGAAACTGAATAGAACTTTAAAAAAGAAACAATGCAAGACCTTTGTGCTTTCAGTTTTTGCTGTAGTGGTATATGCAACATGGAAGAACATGAATGATGCTGTGTGGAATCAGTTGGTGACAAGAGAACAAGTTAGATGCAGGAACATCAAGGAAGAATATAGATATAAAATACAGAACATAGGAAAAATAAGCTAGCGACAATTGGCCTGGGTAGAAAATTTGTGTAAATAGAATTGAGGAGATAAATTAGAAATAGCTGAACTGCAAATCGAATAGAATATGCAGATACAATTTTGTAGGTGCTTTTTGTAGTTGGTGCAGAATATCTTTGTACCTGACCGTTTTCGTAGGCCATTAATAAGAATTTTTGCTTTTCACCCAAAAAAGAAATAACTCCCTTCCTTCTCAATTTATGTAGCGATTTGTAAATTACAAGAGTCCAACGAGTTAATTTTAATCATAAATTTGGACAGTTCTAAAATAAAATTAATATATTTAGAAAAAACTATATAAAAAAAATACTTTAAGCCAAACTAAATGTTAATCTAATCTAATATAATATGTATTTCTATATAAAAGAGGGACTTGACAAGGAGATAGACACCTTCTATAAGTAAGGATTGCCATTTATCTTTTTTCCTATTCTTTTTGGCTTTTCTCCATTTTTTTCTTTTAACTTTCTCTAAGAAAACTGATAAAGGATGAAAAGTGTATGTTTTGAGTTTGTTTGTGTGTTAATTCATATGTGAGTTGCGGGAGTTCACACAACTTTTGAAGTGAAAATATACTTATTACGTGTTTCTTATGTGTAAGAGCAAACTTGAGCGAAAAAGGATCAAATGAGAGAAAATTTGGTGAAAAAAGAGCTGAAGAGAAAAGTCCCGGACAGCAAAGCGAAGTTCACTTCGCCAGACCGGGACTGGAGCAGAAGAAACCAAAAAATTCCTGGACAACGAAGCGAGGTTCATTTCACTAGACCGGGATTGGAGCAGAAAAAATCAGCTTTTCCAATACGAATTAAGAGAAGCCAAATTCGCCCCAACTCAACCCTAAACCATATAAATTTGGGAGTTAGCTACTTTTAGAAGATAGAGAAGACTCTGGAGAGGCAAGAACACGCTTGGATAAAGGAGAAGATTCAACTTAGCATTTTTTCCTCTTTCTTCCTAATCTCCATTGTTATGAATTCTAATCCTGTATTTGTGCAAACAATTATGAGTAAATTCTCATATAAGATTTGATGGAATCTCTTGAAGGATGAATTTTTGTTTCGTTTAATATAAGTTTGTCATTAGATTTTCTTTACTTGTTCAACTACATGATTATTGTGATTGATTGAAGGGCCATCAATTGACTGTGCCTATTTAGTGTGTATTGCTTGGAAAAGGGTTCACATTTAGGTAGTTGTTGACCAACATCACTCCTAACGTGTATGAAAAATCAATACAGAGGATTTAAAAGTGAAAGAATTACAAGAAAATACACATGACTTCACACCATAACAAAAAATGGCCAATGTTTTTAAGGTTTACCCATCCTAGCCCATATTGTACATATTTTGAAAGCACTAACAAATTCAAAATATATGTTCTTACAACCATTGCTTCTAAAAGCTATGAAATTAAATTTGTGTTTTTACAATATTGCTTTCGCTCTTTTCTTCTCACATCCTCGACATATTCTTCAAGGGGCTGTATATTTTTCGCTTCTCCTCTTGTGTCACCTGGTTGCAATGTAAGAAAATTGAAGAGTAGAAGTCTACCATTGAAGACCATTCAAAGCTTTGCTTTCGAAAATGGTTTTTATTTTTTTTGTTAGTTTTTTGGATTGGGTGTTGTTCCAATTGATTGAAAATATCAAAAGAAATTCAAAATTTAAATTTGAAGTGATTTGAGCAAGATTTGAATTAAATTTCAAAGGCGACACAAGGAAGAAGACGAAGTCAGTTTTTTGTATAAGTATGTATAATCTTGTATAATAGTGTATATGAGTTTATAAACAAATATTATACACTATTATACACTTTATACACATTTATATAAACGTCTGTAGACGAACTTCTTCCACGATTTTCAGTTGCAATCTTGTTCAAAACCAGTCCAAATCTCCATGAAATGACTTCAAATTTTATATACAACCTCCTTATACTATTTCTGACAAGTCTAAGTAACACTCACTCCAAATTTCTCTCAAAATCAAATTCGGAATTTAAACCCACTTGTTTAAGCTTGTTAAAAAATAAATTTTCACCACCCAAATGGATTTTGTTTGTTAAACTAATATTTGAGTCACAATTACTGATTTGAATATTAACTTAAATGCTCGAGGAATCCTTTTTAAAAATTAAATAGTAATTTTGAGAACATAGTGGAGTTGGATGTTGAGTTTTAGCCTATTATTTTTGGGCTAGTTGATTGTAAATTGAAATATGAGCTATAAAATTGAAAAGCATGAATCCCAGTTGTTCTAATGTGAAATTTTTCCTTTAAAAGTTAGATTAGGAACAACGAAACTTTGATGCGATCTTAGTGAGTGGTAAATTTGTGCTAGCTAGCGTTGTTCGGAAGAATACATCTAGTAAATTATTGTATTTGCTCGGAAGAGAATTACAACACCTAAGTGCTCACGGTCGGTAGAGAGTATATATGCAAATGTATAGGATACGCGGTGGGGAGAATTCCGACGAGAGGGGAAATCGTAACCCTAGACCTTTCAAATCTTGTCTACAATATTTTCTTTGTTTCTTAAATAAAATTACAACTTTTTAATTATCTTGCTTTTAGTTAGTAAACGATCAACTCATTATTCAATGTTTCTAAAGGTTGATTACTTGAATTCTTGCGAAATTAGTGGTTGTGGTTAGTAGGTTAATTCTCCGTGAGATTCAACCCTAGATTTGTAAATCGGATTATATTTGCAATGACCGCTAGAACTCTTAGGAGGCATAATTGAATGTGATCCAATTTTGGCGTTTTTGCCGGAGAACGAACGGTGTAGTTGTACATATTGCTAGGTTTCAAGTTTGAACTTTTGTTTTATTTTTTAGTATTTAATTTTTTTTATTTTAGTTTTACTTGTTGATTCTTTAAATTATGGGAGTTTTGATGTTGGTAATTCTACTATTGATCTTCCTTGTGCTTATTGTGGAGGAAACGAACTATGGCAAAATTGTCAAAATATTACCGAGAGCAAGTTATGTGGACCAACTCAATCTCATGTGTGGAATGTATGTGATGTTTGTGGTGGTAAAGATGGTCACCTTTATGGTTGTGCATGTATTTACTATCCTCCCCCAACTCCTTACGATGATGGTTCTACTTTTGCTTGTGAAGTTAATAGGAACAAAGTACCTGGGAACGCTGACTTGAAGGAGATCATGGACATGTTAAAGTGCCTTGTTGAACAATATGATGAGAAATCACTACAGATACAAGAGGCAACTATTCACAACTTGGAGTCTCAAGCAAGTTAACTAATTGAACCTTGTAAAGTGAAACAATCTTACATTATGGATAGTAGCCAAGAAGAGCATGAATTGGCGGCAAAAATTTCCATTATAATGGAGGAGTTGAGAGTAGAATATGACCAGACCAACCAACTAGAATTTGATGATGACGATGTTGAAGAAGTGGTACTAGAGTCAACAGAGGACCTTACAAATATAATTTTAATTGATTCTAGTTTGTGGAAAGAAGAGGAGGTCGATAACAAGTTGAATTTTCAGTTTGAGAGCACTGGTCCTCACTCCAAGTATTTCTCGACATTGTGTTCGTAAGGAGATATGGAAATTGATCTGTATGAGCCAGTGCAAGAGTCAAAGGAAGAGGTGGATGAGCCCTATATTCTAAAATTTTCAAAGCCATCTAGGCATGGTGACACATCACGGTCGAGAGCCGAAAAGTACATCAAAATTTATTTAAATTTTGGCTCGCAAGAAATTGTAAGCGCATAATCATAAGCTTGAATCAAAACTTGGAGTCCAATTTATAAGCTCGAGGTGGAGGCAAAAAGTGATTCACATCGTGCCGCGACGTTAACTCAAGCACTCGTTAAGAGGCAACCCAGTTTTACTACTTTCTTTTATTTTTATTTTTTATTATTGTATTATTCTTGTAGTGTTGTTTTTGATTTATCTAGGATCATGAGAAGAAAGGGTATTGGAAGAAAACAAAAGCAAGAGAGATGGTTAGAACTAAGTGTGAGGTGCCCGCACAAGAATCAATTATGGGTGAAGTTTGAGTACTCCAGGAGCTGCTTAACGCTTCGGCTGTTGACCTACCGGGGAGTTTTTCTTACCCTCTTGTATTTGTGGGTGTGCATTGAGAATAATGCATAATTTTAAGTGTGGGATGAAGAGACTGTTTGGGTATTCCTATGATATTTTAGTTGTGTTACTTTATGTGTGTTGAGAAAAAACAAAAATAGAAAAAATAATTAGGTAGAATTAATTCCTCTTAGTTTTTCTTAGAGCCACGGTTCTTTTTCAAGGGATGGCTCTTTGAACCAGGTAGTAGTTTTTGTTGTAGATAGAATTTTCAAAAGAATATGGACTTTTCTCGACGACGGATTACCTAGACGGTTTTCTTGAGGGACTAAAGTTTAAAGAAAAATACAAAAAAAATCTTTTTTTTTCTTTTGAACTGATAATAGAATGGGGAGAACTTGAGTATCTATGCGTTTTGACATGTTTTATATCGATGCTTAGATATGGAGCATTGTGAACTAAGTACGTTCTTCATGGTCTTTGTAATTACATGCCTTGAAAATATGTGGCTTTCTTTTGACACCGAAGCTTATCTTTTGACTCTTGTGATTAATTTTCGTGTGTGTAAATTCTATGATGACTGTGCTAGTTTCTTTAACTTGAGATTCGGGTCCGAGCCGTCCTGAGTGAGTCATGTGCATTTTGTGAGGTGAGATTTTGGTGTACTCTGTGCCATCCTTGCTAGTCTAGAACTTACGCAGTGTGTGAGTCAAAGCTAAATGATTATGTCTTGTAAGTTTGGGAGGTGATATAGGCTTTCTTTGATTGACCATTTTACCTATTTTCCTACCAGTGCTAGTATTATCCCTAGTCACCCTTTTGAGCCTGTAGACCTTTTCTTTGGCAACCATTACAAGTTGAACCCCCTTTGTGCTTTATCAAATCTTGTTAAAACTTTACCTCTGAAAACACTTAAGTAGCTAGAAGAATAAAAAAAAAGAGATTGGGCAGCTTTTTAGTGAAACCATACAAAGGCCGAAAAGGTACACTTGTGTACAAGAAAAAAAGGTACTAGCTGAAAATACCAAATTAAAGAGAGTGAAAAAAAAAAATTAAAAAAAAAATAACACCTCCCATATCATTGTCTGGGCAAGTATCTATATGTTGATATGCTTAATAAAGAAGGGCCTAAACTTGTATAGTTTCACGGCAAGACATTGAATTGGCCATGACAAGAAGGTGTTTGGAAGTGAAGTGTAGTGTATTAAAGTGCTTAAGAGGGTTAGTCACTATTTTCTCAAATATATACTACCCGTCATTTAGCCTACATTACAACCTATAAAGTCCTACTTGATCCTAGACATTGTGAGCTTAAATTAGTAAATACTTACACTACGAGCAAGCCTATGGTATGACCTTTGGTAGCAAAAGAGTTTCTTTGTTAGAGTGAGCAAGTTCTTTCGATTTGAGAGTCCTTAAGATATACTTGAACTTATATTAAGTGTGTGAACTACTTTCTCTGTGGTTTGTTGGTGACAACACATGATTTTCAAAGGATTAGTAGAAATCTTGGTTTTTGAGTTGACACAAGGAGCAAGGCGTGGTGTGAAATGCATTTGAGTCAAGTTTTGAGGTGAGGATGTTAGAAAGAGCCACATGAATATTTTAAAAAATGTTGGCATGAGTTTAAAACTTGAGGAAAGGTATGAAGAGTGCATATGTGGGGTTATAAGAGTTGATATAAACCATTGTCAGCGGTGTGATGCTTGAGTATGTTTTGAAAGATGTTTCTTGCTTATGGGCTTAATATTAAGTTGCTCGAGGACGAGCAAGAGTTTAAGTGTGGGGTGGTGAAAAAGAATGAAAAGTGCATGTTTTGAGTGTGTTTGTGTGTTATTTCATGTGTGAGTTGCGGGAGTTCACGCTGCTTTAGAAGTGAAAATATGCTCATTACGTATTTCTAATGTGTAATGAAGCAAAATCGCTGAAAAAAGATCAAATAGGAGAAAAATTTCTAAAAAAAAGGAGCTGAAGAGAAAAGTCTCGGATAGAAAAGTGAGGTTCACTTCGCCAGACCGGGACGAGAGCAGAAGAAACCAGAAAAGTGCCAGACAGTGAAGCAAGGTTCACTTTGCCAGACTGGGACTAGAGTAGAAAAATCAGCTTTTCCAATTTGAATTAGGAGAAGCCAAATTCCCCCCAACTAAACCCTAAACCATATAAATATGAGAGTTAGTCACTTTTTGAAGAGAGAAGGCTTTGGAGAGGCAAGAACACGCTTGGAGCAAGGAGAAGGATTCAACTTCACGTTTTTTCCTCTTTCTTCCCAATTTTCCATGGTTATGAATTCTAATCTTTGATTTGTGCAAACAATTACGAGTATCTAAATTCTCATCTAGGGGTTGATGGAACCTATTGTAGGATGATTTTTTTTTGCGTTAAATATATGTTTCCCATGGGATTTTCTCTAATTGTTCAACTACGTGGTTATTGTGGTTGATTGAAGGGCCCTCAATTGACTGTGCCTATTTAGTGTGTATTGCTTGGAAAAAGGTACACATTTAGATAGTTGTTGACCAACATCACTCCTGTCACGACCCCAAACTCCCTCCATAGAATGTCGTAATGACACCTAGTCGCTAAGACTAGGTAAGCCAGTTACTATAACAATTAATCCAGTTATTAACAATGAAAATTTGAAATAGAGTTTAATATGAATACCGATACAAGAGCGAAATAAGCCTACATATTAATAATCACAACATCCTCCCAAGACTGGTAATATAGAGTCACAAACTCTAATTAAGTATATGGAAATATCTCAAAGATCGAAATATAATACTTTTCAAATAAAAAGCTGACAGTACAATGAAAGGAAAGAACTAAAAGGGACTGCAACGACCAAGCAGCTCTACCTTGAATCCTCGCAACCAATAAGCTAACTCTGTTCGAGTCTGATATCTCCAATACTTGGCTCAATACAAAAATATGTAGAAGTATAGTATGAGCACACCACGGTCGGTACCCAGTAAGTATCAAGACTAACCTCGGTGGAGTAGTGACGAGATACAAGTCAAGGCACTCGCTAGAAAAAATAACATGTGCAATATAGAAGTATAAAGCTAATAATGGAAAGCAGAAATCAGTAAATGGAAACAAAGAACCAATAAGTGATATAAACAGTAAAGCATGAAGAACACCGTGAAGTATCGTTCTACCCAAATAAGGAACACAAAGGACAACCAATTAATCATACCATTCTAACACAAGTTTCACAATGAAATTATTCTGGGATACTTCATCTCATAGCCAAAAGTCACGGGTCTCAACCCACCGTCATATACTCACAATACCTAGTGCCCACATCCCAAATCACAACCACATGGACAACTCACGTGCCGATATTTCAATCCGGCCAACATGATCACTGGCTCAAATTCACAGTGCGTCCGCCGTGGTCACAGGCTCATAATCACAATCCACCCAGCATAGTCAGAGGCTCACCATGCAATCTGCGCGGCATGGTCACAGGCTCAATAGAAACATAAAGATGGATAATACAAGAACACATGGTCACAATCAATAAATGTCAAACTTCATACTCCTGAGCTAGTATAAGTGACATGCTACGGTGTATGCTTGTGCGAGTGTACTTCTGCAGCCCAAGTCAACAAGTGAATATCAAATACATCGAGTAGCTCATCGAAGAAACACAACAACTCACGTAAGGTATATGACATACACAAGTAAAAGCAATGAAAATCACAAGCACAATATCCCCAAGCCATCACACATCATCCTTGACATTGCCACCTTTATTCCCTGATAGCCATCCGCATCACTCCGCCCTGACAATATCATTAGTGTAACGACCCGACCGGTCATTTTGAGAATTTAAGCTCTGTTTGGTGGCATAAGGTCTTGAACAGCTTCACATTGTGTACATCGACCTATGTGCATGGTTGGATTCAGTTATCGGATGATTCAGAGTCAAATTGGAAGAAGGACTGTTGTTTTGGAAGCTTAAACAATGAAGTTTTAACCGAAATTTGACTTCTAGGTAAACGGCTCCGAAATGAGTTATGGATGATGTCAGCAACTTCTTATGGTGATTTTGGGCTGAGGAGCGCATCCAGAATGTGTTTTCCAGGTCTATGGTAGATTTAGGCTTGAATTGACGAAAGTCAGAATTTTGGCGATTTTGGTCGATAGGTGAAATTTCTATATCGGGCTCGGAATAGAATTCTGAGAGTGACTGCTAATCCGTTGTGTCATTTATGACTTGTCTACAAAATTTGGTGTCATTCCGGGTTGAATTGATATGTTTCGGCTCTAGTTTTGATATTTGAAGATTTGAAAATTCATAAGTTTGATTTTTGGTTTGATTCGGCGTTTTTGTGTTGTTTTATGTGATTTGAAACCTCGAGCGAGTTCGTGTTAGGTTATATGACTTGTTTGTGTCTTTAGACTGGGTCTCGGGGGCCTCGGGTGTGTTCCACAAGGGCTACGGGTCAATTCCTCCTATATTTTTTTGAATTGCTGTTTTTGCTGCTGGTGTTCTCCTTTGCGATCGCGAACAGCCTCACGCGTTCGCGATGTATTGTTGCCGACTACCTCAATTTCCATCTTCGTGTTTTTGTAGCTTTGCATCTTTGATCTCTGCGATCGCGTGGTCAATGTCGTGTTCGCGATGAGCAACCTGGGCTGCCTTCCTTTTTCTTCTCCGTGTTCGTATCAAGTACCACGCGATCGCGTAGGCCCTTCCCTTCCTCTTCTGCGATCGCATGCATAAGTTCACGATCGCGTAGTGCATTTCTGGGCAGCCTTCCTTTTCCTTCTTCGTGATCGCAAGTGGTGTTCAACGATCGCGATGCTTAAAAGTCTGGGCAATTATATTCCAAATTCGAGGGTTGAGCCATTCTTATCACATTTTGACTTCTAGAGCTCGGTTCTTGGCGATTTTTGATGGGTTTTTTGTGAAATTCGATTCGGTAAGTGTGCTTCAACTAGAATTTAATATATTCCATGAATTAGTTGTTGTTTTATCATTTAATTTGTGTTTTGAGTTGAGGAAAAGGTTGGTTTTGAAGAAAAATTTCTAAAATGAAAAATCGTGATTTGAGGGACCAAATGGTATCGAAATTTGATAAATTTTGTATGGTTGAACTCGTATTGGAATGGGTAATCGCATTTTGTAAAAATTTTCGGGTTCCGAGGTGTGGGCCCGAGGGTCTACTTTTGGATTGATTTTTAGAATTTGTTAAAGATTGAGGCTTTATTATCCAGAATAGTTACTTATAAGTTTTATGTGTGTTTTGAAGTTGTTCTAGTTGGTTTTGAGCCGTCCGGAGGCCTTTTCGCCCGAGAAGTCCATTTTAGAGTACCAGGTTGTCGTCTTTGAGGTATCTTGCCTAACCTTGTGTGGGGGAATTACCCCTTAGGATTTGAGTCTTCTATGTTGATTGTAGTCCGTGTACACGAGGTGGCGAGTGCGTGCTCGATTTTATTTGTTGAAAGTTGACCCTTTAGGAATCTTAAGTCCTTATATTCGCCGAGTATGAATTGTCTTTGGCATGATTGAATTTCCTAATTTCTAGTTTCATCTTTATTTGCTTAAATGTAGAATTTCTTACTTTTGGATTTACTCCTATTGCCTATTTGACTCCTAATTGACTTATCTGAATATCTTATTCCTTTTTTACTGTCATGCTATGTCTTCTTAACTGCCTATCTCTAATTGTAATTATCTTCATCTCATTCTATAGTGCTTTGGTCTTAACTGAGGTTATGATTATTTTCACATTGCTTGTCCTTAAATGAAATTGTTGAATACCCTTGAAACTGCCGACCTTAAAAGAAGTTTAGATATTCTATACTTTTGTTTACTTGCCCTTATATGGAGTTACTTGCCCTAAGTTTCTTGTTGTTGAACCTTGCATTTGGGTGCGACTCTTATTCATTATTTTTCTTCCTTGTTGAGATGTCCTTATTATGCCTAGTATTCTTTGTTGTGCTTATTCCTTGCGAACTAGCCTTGCTTGTCTTGTGATCAAAGGTTCTTGAATTGATGTATCTACCGTATCTTGTATTATTGTCAATTTTTGTTGTTGTTGTAATTGTTGCGGTGGTGCACGAGGTTTTTGTCGTGCGGTTGTGGTTATTGTGATGCATGAGGTTTCTGCCGTGCGGTTGCTGATATGGGGTTTGCACGAGGTTTACTGTGTTGTTAACTATATTGCGTAGCCTTTATGTGTACACCGTCTTTCCCTTTATTCCTATATTTATACTTGACCAGTTTATTAGACCAGTGGGTGTCTTGACTAGTCCTCATCACTACTTCACCGAGGTTAGTCTTGATACTTACTGGGCATCGCTGTGATGTGCTCATACTACTCTTCTGCACATTTTGTGTAGATCCAGGTACTGATCGTTAGTAGCTGTA
Source organism: Nicotiana knightiana (assembly GCA_005239525.1). Lineage (NCBI taxonomy): Eukaryota > Viridiplantae > Streptophyta > Magnoliopsida > Solanales > Solanaceae > Nicotiana > Nicotiana knightiana. Next base: position 7,345 of record ML374752.1, on the reverse strand, counting down.
CGGACTCTTGCCGATGAGACTCAAGGTAAACCTGTCGTTGCACTCGCATTTTTCGGAGTCACCTTCCTATTTTGCATTTACACTATTTTTGCTTACTTCCAAACATTTGTAATTAGAAGTTATAGTACATTCTATAAAGTTTATGACTTGTACTACCGGGTTTTAGGACTATGCAATGTATAAAGAATTATTTATTTTAGAAAAATATTAGATTTTATTATTATTGTTGTTATTCCATGAATATTAGGCTTACCTAGTCCTTAAGACTAAGTGCCATCACGATACCCAATGGAGGAAAATTTGGACCGTGACAAGTTGGTATCAGAGAGCGTGTTCGTAGATTTATTGAGGGCCTCAGGCGTGATATTCGGTTCAGCATGGTTCGGGAGTTAGAGTCGGATGTTTCATTTCAGCAGGTGATAGGGATTACTTGCAGAGTTAGGGCATGTTGGATCATGAGAGGGATGGCAGGCGGGACTGCGAGAGAGATGATGGTAAAATCTTGGTTTATTTAATCATCAGGGACTCCCAAGCACATGAGTTTTCTATAAATAAAAATATAAAATGGAAGACTTGTTATTCAACAGTATAACATGACTTATATACTCGTGTCAACCAAGGTGTATGTAGATCTATTCAAATTTTTAATGAAGTTGATTGGAAAAATGCGGACTTCTCTACAGAGAATTAGAATTTCGATATGCTAGTGGGTTGCCCGGGATTCAAAATCTCCCTGTTGAATGGCATGTTCTCCCCTGCCGGAATAGGTAGTTCAATTCCTTCCCTTAGAACCGTACTTGAGAATTTCTTACCTCATACGGCTCAGTAGTCAATTCTTTTGGTGTCCCATTTTGATCTATACCATATCTAATAAAATCTAATGAGATTTCTCATGGATCTATCCCAGTTTTAGGATTAACCAAAAGAAAAATAGGTTAATTACATGAGTTTCAAACTGAAATTTGGATGAATAATCCGTTTATTTAGTTTTATCTTTTTTCCCACCTTCAGAAGAATAAAGCATAGGCATTTCTACTAGTGTTAGAATTTTATGAAAGGTAAATATCTCGGTTTCATAGATAAATTTATATAGAATCTTTGATAAAGACTTTCTTTCATAAGAAATAAAATAGTTACTATCTTTGGGATCTGATCCTACACCGCTGCTCAAGACTTTAGTGGATCGACTCTATTACACAAGTTAATTCCTAATATTTACCTCACATCATGAAATAAGTATTTCTCCATTACTTGTGTGGATAAGCCCTATATTATAGAGTATATAACTTCGATCATAGGGATCAATTTCTAGTCGCATAGCTTCATAATAATTCTGCAAAGCTTCTGCATAATTTCCTTCTGATTGAGCCGACATCCGTTATGGTCGTCATTCAATTGAAAGAATCTCCGTTCCAGAACCGTACGTGAGATTTTCACCTCATACGGCTCCTCCCTTATGTGCATAATGAGAATAATACATAGAATCAAAAAAGATTCAACGGTGAAAATATTCTCATTATGAACTCAGCAGGGCTAGTGTTTTTACAAGAAATCTCTAGCCAACCTTCCTGCAAGAGATTCTTTCTTAACATCAAGCCTATTGGGACTAGATAGAAATGATAAGAGAACTCCAACAATTTCTTTGTTTTTAACGCCTCCTAATTTCCAGGAATTAGTCACTTCAATAGCCTTCGATGGTTATACGGGGATCCAAAGGACGAACGAGATGTATGTTTGTTGTCCCAACCATTCTTTTGGTCCCAAGCCCGCTAAGGAAAGGGCTGACTTAGAAAAAAGTTTTCGTGTTGTTGATTCCTAGGTGTGGTGCTTCTTCCCCTATGCTGCCTATTAGCTCTAGTAGAGTAGGATTGACCCGTAATACAGAACCTCTAGGCGTAACCTTTCGCTTAATACTAGAATCGAGAATCAAAACATAGCATCTGAGGTTGCATTAATCGAGGATACACGATAGAAGGAATTGTTCTATTTCCAAACTTCACCTTCAAAAAGCGTAGATTTTTTTTTTTTTCAAAAATTTTCTCGAATCACATGTTTTTCTCCTTGTAAGACTGAGAGAAACTAAATATGAAATGAAAAAAAAAGAATCAAATCGCACCATCTCTGTAATAGGTAAATGCCTCTTTTTCTCCTGAAGTTGTCGGAATTACTCGTAATAAGATATTGGCTACAATTGAAAAGGTCTTATCAATAAAATTTCCATTTATCCGTGATCTAGGCATAGGTAGCAATCCATTCTAGAATTCTTCTCATTACCTCTCATGGGAAAAAGATCCCACAAAGAAAAGAATTGTATAGTACGAAATAACTTAAAAACTTATTTTTTT
>ML374752.1:0-2500 GCA_005239525.1 Nicotiana knightiana | reverse complement strand
AAATAGTGATTGTAAATATTGTTAATATTCTTTTATTTTCATTTTCAATTTGAATGGTAAATGCTCTTTTTCATTTCTTTTTTTGTCATTTGAAATCCTTTTGATTTTTTATTACAGTTCTATATTTGATTCTATATCATATATATCTCTCATTCTATATTTATTTCAAATTCTAATTGTTTAATGGAATGGTTAGTTATAACTAATGAGACATTCCTCCGCTTTCAGGCGAAAGTGAAGATAAAAAAAAAGAATCGACCGTTCAAGTATTCCAAATTGAATGGCAAAATGGCAGGAAGAGAGACATATAGATGGGGTATATATCCATCTATATTGAATTGCGGATTCCGAAATGATAAAATCATTTTTGATTGAACAAAAAAAGGTCTCCTATAGAAGATAGTTAAGAAAATCAAAGAGGAGAAAACACGTTTTCGAGATAGGAATCGGTACCTAATGAATTCAATGGTTCCAGTATAAATGAAAGAAAAAGAAAAAGGAATGACATCACAACGAGATCCTAATCTCAAAAAGAAAGGGGGATATGGCAAAATCGGTAGACGCTACGGACTTAATTGGAGCCTTGGTATGAAAACTTACTAAGTGATCACTTTCAAATTCAGAGAAACCCTGGAATTAACAAAAATGGGCAATCCTGAGCCAAATCCTGTTTTCCGAAAACAAACAAAGGTTCAGAAAAAAAAGGATAGGTGCAGAGACTCAATGGAAGCTATTCTAACAAATGGAGTTAAATGCGTTGGTAGAGGAATCTTTACATCGAAACTTCAGAAAGAAAAAGAATGAAGTGAAGGATAAACGTATATACATACATATTGAATACTATATCAAATGATTAATGATGACCCGAATCCGTATTTTTTCTATAAAAAATAAAAGAGTTGGTGTGAATCGATTCTACATTGAAGAAGGAATCGGATATTCATTGATCAAATCATTCACTGCATAGTCTGATAGATCTTTTGAAGAACTGATTAATCAGACGAGAATAAAGATAGAGTCCCGTTCTATNAAAAATAGAAGAGTTGGTGTGAATCGATTCTACATTGAAGAAAGAATCGAATATTCATTGATCAAATCATTCACTCCATAGTCTGACAGATCTTTTGAAGAACTGATTAATCGGACGAGAATAAAGATAGAGTCCCGTTCTACATGTCAATACCGGCAACAATGAAATTTATAGTAAGAGGAAAATCCGTCGACTTTAAAAATCGTGAGGGTTCAAGTCCCTCTATCCCCAAAAAGACTATTTCACTCCCTCCGACCCCCTTTCCTTAGCGGTTCCAAATTCCTTATCTTTCTCATTCACTCTATTCTTTTAGAAATGGATTTGAGCGTAAATGGCTTTCTCTTATCACAAGTCTTGTGATATATATGATACACATAGAAATAAACATCTTTGAGCAAGGAATCCCTAGTTGAATGATTCCCTATCAATATCATTACTCATACTGAAACTTACAAAGTCATCTTTTTGAAGATCGAAGAAATTCCCCGGCTTTGATAAAATTTTTAATCTACTTTTGTCCTTGTAATTGACATAGACCCCAGTTCTCTAATAAAATGAGGATACTACATTGGGAATAGCCGGGATAGCTCAGTTGGTAGAGCAGAGGACTGAAAATCCTCGTGTCACCAGTTCAAATCTGGTTCCTGGCACATGATTAATTTGTATGGGTCTCTCTTCCCTCGAATTAATTTTTAATTAATTGATATGAATCAACATACATATTCTTTTAGAGTCTAAATTAGAATAATGGTTTTATCCAATTTGGCGAGATGTACCCCATCTATGTTCTAGATGGGTAGAGTTTCTTAGATAAAGTATCTAAAAGAATTGGATTCTATCTTCTCTTTTTTTTCTCCTCTCGTTCAACCGAATTTGAATACGTAATACATATTCGAAAGGTTAAATTGTTTAATTGTTGAAAGGCTCAAAAGTCGAATCCGAATTTAGGGGGGTTGAAATAGACAAGATTCAGCTCAGATCCATTCAGCTCAGATCCATTCAGCTCATATCCAAAGAAATAGAATCCGATATTCTCTCATTTCTTTGTCTTTTCTTTCATATTCGATTTCTTCATTTCGGATTTCTCCATTTCTTCCTATATGCCTTTCTAGAACCCGTCTAAGTAATGTGCGCAGTACAAAGTTCATGATGCAGAACTCATTTGGTTCATCCTATTGGTGTGACCCATCCGAAATAAGTATCTTCCAAATAAATGTGAGAATTCCAATGAATCCCTAATTGTCTTTTTTTGTTAGCCTATCGATAATTCCCTAAATTAGACCTGCTTAATCTAGAATAGAACGTGCAATCCTTGAATATCTGAAATTGTCTAAGTGAAAATAGCTTTCTTATCAGTCAATGAGCATCATGCAATTTTTTTGCATTGGGCTCTTTCATTAACTGATATCTGCCATTTTTTTTCTTGACAGAAAAAAAGATAAGAAAATGGCTCCATGTGCTCTGATTCAT
>ML374751.1:0-38062 GCA_005239525.1 Nicotiana knightiana | reverse complement strand
TTAATGCTCATAAAATGTAAGGTATATCACATGTTAAACTATGAAATTTAGTCTCGCATCAATGTCATTTATCACCCATTTTTCATGATCATGGGCGATTTTTGGAGAGCATTTCAAGGGGGATTCTCATCAGGCATCAAGGTAAGTAAACTCCTTCCATTTGTTAGATGAATACAAGATTATATGCGTGGATTAGACATGGAAATTAGTAGGAATTTGGGAAATTTTTGAAGAAACCTAGAAAATGTAAATTTGGAATTTAGCCACGAATTTGATTATGGAATGTATAGTAAATTGCATGATTGAACTAGTAGAGCTATGGGTATCATTTATCTTCAAGAATTTTGGATTTCCGGGCACGTGGGCCCGAAGGCATTTTGGTCATTTCTCCGAGCGGGGTTGGGAAAGTATATAATCTGAATTTGTTGTGAGTATTAGGATGAATATTCATTTCTTTGCCATTATGTGGTAGTTTCGGAGCGTTGTGCGTCCGTTGGAGTCGTTAAAGGGGCTTGGAAGTCGTTGTTGGAATTTCGGAGCGAGGTAAGTCTCCTTTCTAACTTTATCGCCCCCCTAGGTGAATTAATTCAATACATCTTATTATCTTCGGGGGTTACACACGCACGAGGTGACGAGAGTCCGTGCGTAGCTACAATTATGCCATGTCCGGATAGTCTAAGACCCACTAGCATGCCTTACGTGTTATACCTGTAATCTTGCATGTAATATTAAACTACTAATATAATCGAAGACGTAATTGAATATCTAAAAGAAAATTAGAGTTCATCTTGTTAATTGTAATGACCCGACCGTTCGTTTTGCGTTATCAGACCCTGTTCCCCTAAATGAAACTTCCCATAGCGACTTTTTGTGATCTATGACTTGCGGGGACTGGTGGTCCGGGATTCGGAGGTGTTTAGAGTGCAATAGGAACAATTGGTTCCTTAAGGTTGGCCTTTAAGGCCAAGTTTGACTTCGGTCAACATTTTGGGTAAATGACCTCGAAATCGAGTTTCTTCGGTTCCGATAGCTTCGTGTGATAATTTCGAAATCGTGGAAGCATGACCGCGAAAAGATTGTATAAAGTGTGACATGTAGTCACTTGATGGATTTTAGATTTGGACTGAGTATAAAGAAGTGCAATATTTCTCAATTGAGAATTTACGCCTGGAGGGTGTTCGGTTCAGTTGATTATGTGTTATGGGGTGTTAGTCCCGGTGATGATGGTTGTTCTCGTGTATTATGAGAGAATGTGGGTTAATATGGACCCAGGCAAAAGCTATTAGCTTAGTTGGTGCGAGCAATATGGCTCCATGTTTGTGGATGGATTTAAATATGATTATGGACTCTGTGTGAGCCAGGCATGTTCCTTTCAATAGAAGCGATTTTCATGGAAAGGTATTAGAACAACGGGTATTGTTCCATCTTCGTCAAATTCCTAAGATAATGTGATTGTGCCGTGTGAGTTGTGAAATGACTTTGAAAATTTCTTATGTGTTGAGGTCCCCCGTAGTGGGGATGTTATGTGAGCAGGATAGCTCTTGAGATCCGGAGTATATATATATATATATATCGCACCTCAGTTGTGCTTGAGTTTTGTTGCATACGACTCTATCAGTCTCCCCAGAATGGTATTAAGCACTTAGCGTGCTTGTGATCGACATTCAGTAATTTGTAATAGTGAGCGACTCAGCTCCGTGTATATTTCCTTATGTGATTTTTATGATGGGATCGGGTGGAACGCCACCACGGGTATGTTATTTGGATCGGGTTGCACGCCGCAATAGTGTGATGATGAAAAGGGTTAATATGTATTTATTTTCTTGTGTTTTATTTCCTATTTTCTGGTAAGAATTCATATTAGTTGCTTGAATTGAATAGTTCCATCCTAAGTCATTTCTTATTATCATGTTCAAGTTATGGTCTATTGGCGCGATGTGGTATCATGTGAGGCTGTTGGCCATGTTTTGGGTGATTTGTTGTCTAAGCAGTTCATACTGGGTAAGACGAGATTATCGGATCAGGGATCAGTGCGATGAGGTTATGTGAAGTGTATATTAAAGAGCAAATACCATTATTTAGGTTCATAATGAAGTGATGATTCTAGTCAAGATGAGGTATTCAAGGATTTGTTAACTCTGCAGTTGAGTATGAATTTTTGCACATTTCCTCCATTGTGGTGGTATCGTCAGCATTATAGCAGGATACATGTATATTTGTTATGAGGTGCATTGGGAGCATCAGATTCGTGGACCTTGGCTATTAAGGATCGGGGAGTGTCATTGTGGTCAGATGATGAGTTATGCGGTGCATGGTGCCGATTCAACAAGGGTATGCAGTTATGATCTGGTATATCCTGTGCTAATTGATGCAGTGCTTATATATTGGAACTAGGCCTGGCTAGAGAAAATTTCAGGTGTTTGAATGAATTCTGAGCTTATTATATGGATAAAGAAGAAATCTCCAGATTTGATCAAGCTATTGCGCTCGACTAGGTTGTGGTAGCACGGGCAGGTGCTCGAAATGTTAAACAGTGATTTCAGATAACTCTAGAGCAGTTTTTAGCACGTTCGAGGACAAAAATCGGTTTAAGTGGGGGAGAATGTAACGACCTGACCGGTTGTTTTGAGCTCTAGCGCATCGTTCAGTGGTTTGAAGTCGTGAGCAACTTTGTTTCAGGCATCATGACCCGTGGGCGTGGTCAGAATTGAATTTCAGGAAGTTTAGAATTGATTTGGAAAGAAAATTCTCATTTCAGAAGCCTTAAGTTGGAGAAATCAAGCGAGATTGGAATTTTGAGTAAACGATCTCCGAATTAGGATTTGAAGGTTCCAGCAGGTTCGTATGAAGATTTCGGACTTGGGCATATGTTCGGATCGGGTTTTGGATAACCCGGGAGCGTTTCAGCGTATACTGTGGGAGTTAGCATTTTAGAAGAATTTCATAAATTTGGGCTTGAAGTGCATTTAAGTGTTGTTAATGTCCATTTGGGATTCCGAGTCTGGGAACAACTTTGTATGGTGATTCTGGAGTTGAGAGTGCGATCGGAAGTGAATTTGGATGTCCGTAGGTCATTTTGAAGTCGTTTGGCTAAAGATAGGAATTTGATGGTTTTTGAGAAATACGACCGGAAGTGGAAGTGGAAGTTTTGATATCGGGGGCCCCGGGTGGATTCCGGGTGATTGACGAATCAATATTTGAAGTTGGAGAAGGCTGAAGGTTGCTGTCATTTAGTGTAATCGCACCTGCGAGACTTTGACCGCAGGTGCGGAGCCGCAGGTGCGAGATTGGGGCCGGAGCTGAAGAGGACGCAGGTGCGGAAGATTGGTCGCACCTGCAATTCAAAAGGGATCACAGGAGCGAGAATTTGCTGGGTCAAGTCAGAGCCGCATCCGCGATGGAATTTCCGCATATGCAGAGCCGCAGGAGCGGCATGGATCGCAGGTGCGAAAGAGGCCTAGGCAGAATGTTTTAAAGACGGGTTTATGTCATTTCGCACCCATTTTTCATGATCATGGGCGATTTTTGGAGAGAAATTGAAGGGGGATTCTCGTCATCCATCAAGGTAAGTAAACTCCTTCCATTTATTAGATGAATACAAGATTATATGCGTGGATTAGGCATGGAAATTGGTAGGAATTTTGGAAATTTTTGAAGAAACCTAGAAAATGTAAATTTGGAATTTAGCCACGAATTTGAGTATGGAATGGAGAGTAAATTGCATGATTGAACTAGTAGAGCTATGGGTAGCATGTATCTTCAAGAATTTCGGATTTCCGGGCATGTGGGCCCGAGGGCATTTTTGTGATTTCTCCGAGTGGGGTTGGGAAAGTATATAATCTGAATTTGTTGTGAGTATTAGGATGAATTTTCATTGTTTTGCCATTATGTGGTAGTTTAGGAGCATTGTGCGTCCGTTGGAGTCGTCGGAGGGGCTTGGAAGCCGATGTTGGAATTTCGGAGCGAGGTAAGTCTCCTTCCTAACTTTGTGAGGGGGAATTGTCCTCCTTAATGAATTAATTCAATACATGCTATTATCTTCGGGGGCTACACACGCACGAGGTGACGGGAGTCCGTGCGTAGCTACTATTATGCCATTCCGGGTAGTCTAGGACCCACTAGCATGCCTTATGTGTTATACCTGTAATCCTGCCTGTAATATTAAACTGCTAATATAGTAGAAGACTTAATTGAATATCTAAAAGAAAACTAGAGTTCATCTTGTTAATTGTAATGACCCGACCGTTCGTTTTGCGTTATCAGACCCCGTTCCCCTAAATGAAACTTCCCATAGCGACTTTTTGTGATCTATGACTTGCGGGGACTAGTGGTCCGGGATTCGGAGGTGTTTAGAGTGCAATAGGAACAATTGGTTCCTTAGGGTTGGCCTTTAAGGCCAAGTTTGACTTCGGTCAACATTTTGGGTAAACAACCTCGAAATCGAGTTTCTTCGGTTCCGATAGCTTCGTCTGATAATTTCGGACCTGGGCGTATGTTTGGATTGGGTTTCTGATGAACCGGAGGCATTTCGGCGTCCCTTAAGTTCATATTTTGGTTTGGGACATGTTTTTGTGTTATCGAGATCCGAACAGAATTCTGAGACTGGGAATAGTTCCGTTATGTTAATTATGACTTGTCTGCAAAATTTGAGGTCATTCCGAGTAGTATAGGCATGTTCGGTGCATTGAAGGGAATTCTAGAATCTTAAGTTCTTAAGTTTGATTATATTTGGTTTTGGGGTTGAATTCTGAGTTTCGTTGTTGTTTTTCACGTTCCAGAAGTTTGGGCGAGTCCGTATCATGAATACAGACTTGTCGGTGCTTTTGGACGGGGTCCCGAGGGGCTCGGGTGAGTTTTGGGTCCCTAGTTAAATCTCTCTTTTAAAATATCAAATTCATGAAATTGGGTAGTAACTTTAGGGCTTTTGAAGAACTTGTGAATTGTCCGTTTAAGNTCATTAGAGAGCTTTTCAAGGGAGCCTTCCACCTAGAGTTTGAGGTAAGTGAATTCCTTACTTAACACTAGTTTTAAACATAAATTCCTAGTTAAATCTCTCTTTTAAAATATCAAATTCATGAAATTGGGTAGTAACTTTAGGGCTTTTGAAGAACTTGTGAATTGTCCGTTTAAGGCCGCGAATTCAAGTATAAATCACATAAGTATGATCCTTAGGCTTCGGGTAAGTGATCCCTTCGAGAATTTTCGGAATTCGAGCGTGTGGGCCCGGGGTTGGATTTTGGGAATTTCTCAAGAATGTTGAATTATGAAAAAATTAGAATAATTTCCCCATTTTGAGCATGCATTGATGTCACTATACCGTATTTGGCTAGTTGCGAGTCCTCGGGTGTAGAGTTCGGAGATTCGGGCACATCCTTGGTCTGATGGGTAGATTCAACACGAGGTGAGTCTCCTTTCTAACCTTGTAAGGGGGATTTGTCCCCCTAGGTGATTTAAATGCTATATGTGATAATTTGTGGGGGCTACGTACGTACAAAGTGACGAGAGTCCGTACGTAGCGACTATTTCTATTATGTCCGGGTAGTTAGGCCCCCATCATGCCTTGTGTTTTATTGATATGAACTATATGCATGCTGAAATTTACATATCATATTGTTTACATTCCTGAAGTTATGAAATTTGAGAAAAACTTGTAAGAAATTTGATTATGGAAAGGCATTCTCTTAAAAAAAAAAAGGAATAATGTATGAGCATGTGACCGCTTCGCAAATTGTATTTCGCGAGCGAAGTGTGATTTCCCCCACTCGATTGAGAGACGCACTTTTGGGACGGGCCGATCGATCCTTCGTCAGTGTGTAGAGACATTGAGAGATGCACTTTTGGGACAGGCCGGTCGATCCCTCGGTAGTGCATGGAGAGATTGAGAGACGCACTTTTGGGACGGGTCGATCGATCATTTGGCAGTGCGTAGAGAGGTTGAGAGATGCACTGTTGGTACGGGCCGATCGATCCTTCGGCAGTGCATAGAGAGCTTGTGAGGTGCACTTTTGGGACGAGTCGATCGATCCTTCGGCAGTGCTCGAGCGTGACTATCCTGTGACTCCGGCCGGTTGTCCTCACCCTACATGCGTATGCGTTATTTGTTATTAAATTTCATGAAATTGATCTGACAGATATTTGGGAAAAAGTGAAGTGGTAATTGTTTTTATTTGTCCTCAGTATTCTTCTTGGATTTCAGTATCTTACATATATACTTCTTGTTTCACTGCCTTACATGCCTGTTGTTTTTATTACATTCTGTTGATTTATACTGTTGGACCTTCGTGAGTGTCATGTTGACTTCTTGTCACTACCTCTTCGAGGTTAGGCGAGATACTCACTGGGTACATATATATATATTTATGTACTCATACTGCACTTCTGTACTTAACTGTACAGGTTCTGGGGCAGGTGTTTCTAGTTATCCGACCGGAGCTTGACATATTTCGGACCTGACTCCACGTGAGCTGCCTTTCCCTTGGCGATTCCCAGCTATGCTATGGAGTTATCTTTTGTTTACTTCTGTCTATATCCGTTTAGACAACAGTACCTCTTGTATCATCTTTTGTATATTCTACTAGTCGCCTATTCACTTGTGACACTAGTTCCTCGCACACACTTAGTAGATTCTATTTTTGGGACTGTATATATATATATAGGTATTGGATCACGCTCATTTTGGCTGTATGTATTTAAATTGATAAATGCTTTCGCTTCTTTTTTAAATAAGTTAAGTGCAAAACTTTGGGAAACTGTTGGCTTGCCTGACCCCGGTGTTGGGCTCCATCACGACCCGCGTGGGATTTTGGGTCGTGACAATATGGTATCAGAGCACTAGGTTCACATAAGTCTCATGAGTCACGGGCGAACCCAGTAGAGTCTTGTGGATCGGTACGGAGATGTATGTACTTATCTTCAGGAGGCTACGGGGTGTTAGGAAGCCTTTATTTGTTCTAATTTTATCGTGCAGTCGATGATTTACTAAATTCCTTCTTCTATTCTCTCACAGATGGTGAGGATGTGTGCATCTCATGTTCCTGATCCGGGAGAGGCTGCTACCCCCGCCGCTCGAGGCTCTGGTAGGGGCAGGGGTAGGGCACCTGCCCGTGGTAGGGGACGAGGGCGTCCCAGAGCTACATCGGTCTCGCCACCAGAGGACCCTATACTAGAGGAGCAGGATGGGGTGCCTCTAGCAGATCTGGCACCCGTAGACTTTATGATGGCGCCAGGCTTCCAGGCAGCCATGGGCCGTATGATAAGATTCATGGACACCATGTCCCAGGCTGGTTTATTTCCAGCAGATCATGGCACTTCACAGGCGGGAGGGGGAGCCTAGACCCCTATTGCCCAGGCCGCAGGACCGATAACAGCATTACATCCAACCCCGGGTACACTGCCCGTGGATGGTACCCAGCCTGTAGCGGCAGCACCAGAGCCCAGACCAGCTATGGGTGGCGACCAGCATAAGATGTTAGATAGATGGACCCGCTTGCACCCTCCAGTATTCGGGGGTGAGCGAGGTGAGGATGCCCAGGACTTCATTGATAGGTTCAGGGATAGACTACACAACATGGGGATCCTAGCATCCCATGGAGTGGATTTCACTGCATTCCAATTAGAGGGCAGAGCTCGCAGGTGGGGGAAGTCTTATATTCTCAACAGGCCAGCTGATTCTCCTACTTTCAATTGGGAGCAGTGCACACAGATATTATTGGATAGATATATTCCACCCTCTGAGAGGGAAGAGCTGAGGGGTCAGTTTGAGCGGTTAGAGCAGGGACAAATTTCCGTGACAGATTATGAGGCCAGATTTTTAGAGTTGTCACGCCATGCTCTTATGATATTGCCCACCGATGCTGAGAGGGTTCATAGGTTTGTAGCAGGGTTGCATCCGGGTATTAGATCAACCATGGATCGAGAGGTTGAGATGGGTACCCCTTATTATCTTGTTGTGGAGATAGCTCGTAGGATCAAGGGTTACCGGTTGCGGAGCAGGGAGCAGGGAGCAGGGTCAGCAGGACAAGAGGTCTAGGTTCTCAGGGGATTTCAGAGGTGCCCCAGCTAGGGGCAGGGGTCAACATAGTAATGGTCAGCCCAGCAGGCCTTTATACTCAGCACATCCACCACCTCCTCAAGGTGTTCCAGCGAGGCCTATTTTCAGTGCCATGCCAGAGCGTTCCTACCGTCCTCAAGCCATTCAGAGTCCACACAGTGGTCATTCCAGTCATCAGATATCCTCCGATCCTTATTTCAGTGCTATGCCTGAGGGCTCTCATCGCCCTCCGGCCCTTTAGGGATCTGCCTCGTAGCAACAGACTGTGCCACCTGGGCAATGTTATGAGTGTGGAGAGCCAGGTCATATGAGGAAGCAGTGTCCCCAGTATTGGGGCAAGGCCGTGCAGCAGGGCTATCAGCCGATGGGTCCGGCACCAGCAGTCTGGCCACCTAGAGGTGGAGGACAAGCCGACAGTGGTCGTCCTAGAGGTGGAGACCAGTCAGGGGGAGGTCAGGAAGCTCATGTTCACTCCGGTGGGGCTCAAACTTCAGGTACTCCAGCCAGGTTTTATGCTATTCCAGCCAAATAAGATGCAGTGGCCTCAGACGTCGTGATCACAGGTATAATCTTAGTATGTGGTAGAGAGGCTTCAGTATTGTTTGATCCAGGATCCACTTATTCATATGTTTCAACCTTATTTTCTCCTTTTCTGGATGTCTCTCGAGAGTCTTTGGGATTTCCTATATATGTGCCCACTCTTGTGGGCGACTCTGTGGTGGTAGACCAGGTGTATCGGTCTTGTGTGATCACCTTTTGTGGGTTCGAAACCAGAGCTGACCTTTTATTGCTCGACATGGTTGATTTTAGGTTGTTCTAGGCATGGATTGGCTATCTCCTCATCATGTCGTGCTTGATTTCCATACCAAGATAGTTACTTTAGCCATGCCTGAGTCACCTAGGCTGGAGTGGAGGGGTTCTTTAATCAACTCAGCCAGCCGGGTTATTTCATTCCTGAAGGCTCGACATATGGTCGAGAAGGGTTGTCTAGCCTATTTTGCTTATGTGCGGGACACCACCGCCGAGTCTCCGACGATTGATTCCGTGCCAGTTGTTTGAGAGTATGCTGATGTATTTCCTTCGGATCTTCCGGGCATGCCTCCGGACCGTGATATTGACTTCTGCATTGATTTAGCTCCAGATACTCAGCCTATATCCATTCCTCCGTATCGTATGGCTCCGAAAGAGTTGAAGGAGCAACTTGAGGAGTTGTTAGCTAAGGGGTTTATCAGACCGAGTGTGTCGTCGTGGGGTGCTCCAGTTCTATTTGTGAAAAAGAAGGATGGGTCTATGCGGATGTGTATTGACTAGCGCTAGTTGAACAAGGTTACCATTAAGAACAAGTATCCCTTGCCGCGCATCAATGATTTTTTTGACCAGTTGCAGGGTGCTCGTGTGTTTTCTAAGATTGATTTGAGATCAGGGTATCATCAATTGAGGATTCGGGCCTCAGATGTTCCAAAGACTGCTTTTTGTACGAGATATGGCCACTATGAGTTCTTGGTGATGTCCTTTGGCTTGACTAATGCCCCAGCAGCATTCATGGACTTGATGAATAGGGTGTTCATGCCGTATATTGATTCCTTCGACATTGTCTTCATTGATGACATTTTTATTTACTCCCGTAGCCTGGGGGAGCACGAGAAGCATTTGAGAGTTGTGCTCCAGACTTTGCGAGAACAGAAGCTATATGCTAAGTTCTCCAAGTGTGAGTTTTGGTTGGATTCCATGGCTTTATTGGGGCATGTGGTATCCGGAGAGGGTATCAAGGTTATCCTCAGAAGATCGAGGCAGTTCAGAGTTGGTTGTGTCCTACTTCAGCTACAGAGATCAGGAGCTTTTTGGGCCTAACAGGTTATTATCGCCGATTTGTGGAGAGTTTCTCTTCTATTGCAGCTCCATTGACTAGATTGACTCAGAAGAATGCCCCGTTTCGATGGTCTGACGAGTGTGAGGCAAGCTTTCAAAAGCTCAAGCCAGCATTAACCTCAGCGCCAGTTCTAGTATTGCCATCCGGTTCTAGGATGTACACGGTATATTGCGACACTTCAAGCTTTGTCTTGGGGTGTGTATTGATGCAGGAGGGGAGAGTTATTTCTTATGCTTCACGTCAGCTGAAGGTTCATCAGAAGAATTACCCTGTGCATGATTTGGAGTTGGCGGCGATTGTTCATGCTCTTAAGATTTGGAGGCACAATTTGTATGGAGTGTCATGTGAGGTTTATACAGACCACCGTAGCTTGCAGCACTTATTTAAATAGAAGGATCTTAATTTGAGGCAGCGCATATGGCTTGAGCTGTTGAAGGATTATGATATCACCATTTTTTATCACCCGGGCAAGGATAATGTGGTGGCAGATGCTTTGAGCAGGAAGGCTGAGAGTATGGGTATCTTGGCTTATATCGCATCGAAGGAGAGACCTCTAGCCTTGGACATTCAGTCCTTGGCCAATCGCCTGGTGAGATTAGATCTTTTAGAGCCTCGTCAAGTTTTGGCACATGTGGTTGCACAATCTTCGTTATTGAGAGAGATTAAGGTCCGGCAGTTCTATGATTCGTGCTAAGCAGAGCTTCGAGAGACAGTGGTTCAGGGTAGGGCCAAGGAGGTTACTATTGGTGAGGATGGTGTTCTGTGACTTCAGAGCCGCTTATGTGTTCCTAATGTTGATGGCCTGAGGGAGATGATTCTAGAGGAGGCACACAGTTCTCAGTACTTTGTTCACCCTAGTGCTACGAAGATGTATCATGATTTGAAGCAGCATTTTTGGTGGAGGCGAATGAAGGACATTGTGGAGTATGTGACTACGTGCCTTAATTGCTAGCAGGTTAAGTATGAGCACCAGAGGCCAGGAGGCCTACTTCAGCAGATGCCCATTCCTGAGTGGAAATGGGAGCGCATTGCTATGGAATTCGTTGTTGGGTTGCCTCGGACTTTGCGGAAAGTGGACGTGGTTTGGGTCATTGTGGATAGATTGACCAAATCGGCGCATTTTATTCCAATGGCCGCTACTTATACATCTGAGAGGTTGGCCCAGATCTACATTCGGGAGATAGTCCGGTTGCATGGTGTGCCGGTGTCCATTATATCAGATCGAGGTCCTCAGTTCACCTCGCACTTCTGGAGAGCATTACATAGTGAGATGGGCACCCAGATAGACCTCAGCACAGCATTCCACCCTCAGACTGATGGTCAGTCAGAGCGTACAGTTCAGATATTGGAGGACATGCTCAGGGCATGTGTGATTAATTTCGGGGGTCAGTGGGACCAGTTCTTGCCTTTGGCCGAGTTTGCTTACAATAATAGTTATCAGTCCATCATTGAGATGGCACCATTTGAGGCTTTGTCTGGTCGACGATGTCCTTCTCCTATCCGGTGGTTTGAGCCTGGCGAGGCTAAGATATATGGCACCGACCTGGTGAGCGATGCCTTGGAGAGAGTGAAGTTTATTCAGGAGAGGCTTCATACAGCACAGTCCAGACAGAAGAGTTACACATATCAGATGGCTCGTGATGTATCATTTATGGAGGGAGATAGGGTCCTATTGAAAGTCTCGCCTATGAAGGGTATTATGAGGTTTAGGAAGAAGGGAAAGCTGAGCCTAAAGTTTATAGGTCCATTCGAGGTGTTGAGGCGAGTTGGGGAGGTTGCTTATGAGATGGCCTTGCCTCCTAGTTTATCAGGAGTTCACCCAATTTTTCACGTATCCATGCTCCGAAGGTACCACACCGACATCTCTCATGTGGTCGATTTCAGTACTATTCAGTTGGATGAGAGGTTGGGCTACGAGGATGATCCACTTGCTATTGTTGATAGGCAGGGCCTCCAGTTGAGGTCCAAGAGAGTTTCTACCGTAAAGGTCCGGTGGAGGGGCCAACCAGTTGAGGAGGCAAATTGGGAGTCCGAGGAGGACATGTGGAGCAGATATCCACACTTATTCATCACTTTAGGTATGATTCTAGACTCGTTCGAGGACGAACGTTTGTTTAAGAGGTGGAGAATGTAACAACACGACCGGTCATTTTGCATTATCGGACCCCGTTCCCCTAAATGAAACTTCCCATAGTGGCTTTTTGTGATCTATGACTTGCGGGGATTGGTGGTCCGGGATTCGGAGGTGTTTAGAGTGCAATAGGAACAATTGGTTCCTTAAGGTTGGCCTTTAAGTCCAAGTTTGACTTCGTTCAACATTTTGGGTAAACGACCTCGAAATCAAGTTTTGTCGGTTCCGATAGCTTTGTGTGATGATTTCGAACCTGGGCGTATGTTCGAATTGGGTTTCTGATGACCCGGGGGCATTTTGAGGCCCAATATTGAATAAGAAGTCCCATAAGTTCATATTTTGGTTTGGGACGTGTTTTTGTGTTATCGAGGTCTGAACGGAATTCCCAGACCAAGAATAGTTCCGTTATTTTAATGATGACTTGTCTGCAAAATTTGAGGTCATTCCAAGTAGTATAGGCCTGTTCGGTGCATTGAAGGGAATTCTAGAATCTTAAGTTCTTAAGTTTGATTCAATTTGGTTTTGGGGTTGAATTCTGAGTTTCGCTGTTGTTTTTCTCGTTCTAGATCGAGCGAGTCCGTATCATGAATACAGACTTGCCGATGCTTTTGGACGGGGTCCCGAGGGTCTCGGGTGAGTTTTGGGCCCCCGGGAGCTAAGTTTGAAAAACAAGATTTTTGCTATCTGGTTTCCTTCTTCGTGATCGCGGAAGGAGGGTCGCGATGGCGGAGAAGGAATTGGGCTGGGCTGCTGATTGCTCTACGCGATCGCAGATAACTCTTCGCGATCGTGGATGGTTGGGTCTTTGGCCTTCGCGATCACAACCTCTTTCTTGCGGTCGCATAGAGTCAGGTCGGGGCCAGGCGTAATTGCTCTTCGCGATCGCAGGACCTCCTCCGCATTTGCAGAGGTCTGGCCAGTTGGCCTTCGTGATCGCGTGCCCCATGTCGCTATCGCGGTTAACGAAATAGCTGGGCAGTTTCATTTAATACAGGAATTAGCCTCATTCCTCCATTTTCATCTTCCTCCTCAAGTCATTAGAGAGATTTTCAAGGGAGCCTTCCACCTAGAGTTTGAGGTAAGTGAATTCCTTACTTAACACAAGTTTTAAAAATAAATTCCTAGTTAAATCTCTCTTTTAAAATATCAAATTCATGAAATTGGGTAGTAACTTTAGGGCTTTTGAAGAACTTGTGAATTGTTCGTTTAAGGCCGCAAGTTCAAGTATAAATCACATAATTATGATCCTTAGGCTTCGGGTGAGTGATCCCTTCGAGAATTTTCGGAATCCGAGCATGTGGGCTCGGGGTTGGATTTTAGGAATTTCTCAAGAATGTTGAATTATGGAAAAATTAGAATAATTTCCCCATTTCGAGCATGCATTGATGTCATTATACCGTATTTGGCTAGATGCGAGTCCTCGGGTGTAGAGTTCGGAGATTCGGGCGCATCCTTGGTCTGAGGGGTAGATTCGACACGAGGTGAGTCTTCTTTCTAACCTTGTAAGGGGGAATTGTCCCCCTAGGTGATTTAAATGCTATATGTGATAATTTGTGGGGGCTACGTACGTACAAAGTGACGAGAGTCCGTACGTAGCGACTATTTCTATTATGTCCGGGTAGTTAGGTCCCCATCATGCCTTGTGTTTTATTGATATGAACTATATGCGTGCTGAAATTTACATATCATATTGTTTACATTCCTGAAGTTATGAAATTTGAGAAAAACTTGTAAGAAATTTGATTATGGAAAGGCATTCTCTTAAAAAAAAAAGGAATAATGTATGAGCATGTGACCGCTTCGCAAATTGTATTCCGCGAGCGGAGTGTGATTTCCCCCACTCGATTAAGAAACGCAGTTTTGGGAAGGCTCGATCGGTCCTTCAATAGTGCGCAAAGAGATTGAGAGATGCACTTTTGGGACGGGCCGGTCGATCCCTCGGTAGTGCATGGAGAGATTAAGAGACGCACTTTTGGGACGGGCTGATCGATCCTTCGAAAGTGCATAGAGAGGTTGAGAGATGCACTTTTGGGACGGGCCGATGGATCCTTCGGCACTCCATAGAGAGCTTGTGAGGTGGAATTTTGGGACGGGCCAGTCGATCCTTCGGCAGTGCACGAGCGTGACTATCCTGTGACTCCGGCCGGTTGTCCTCACCCTGCATGCGTATGCTTTATTTGTTATTAAATTTCATGAAATTGATCTGACAGATATTTGGGAAAAAGTGAAGTGGTAATTGTTTTATTTATCCTCAGTATTCTTCTTGGATTTCAGTATCTTACATATATACTTGTTGTTTCACTGCCTTACATGCCTACTGTTTTTATTACATTATGTTGATTTATACTTTTGGACCTTAGTGAGTGTCATGTCGACTTCTCGTCACTACCTCTTCGAGGTTAGGAGGGATACTCACTGGGTACATATATATATTTATGTACTCATGCTGCACTTTTGTTTCTAGTTATCCGACCGGAGCTTGACATATTCCTGACCTGACTCCACGGTGAGCTGCCTCCCTTGGCGATTCCCAGCAATGCTATGGAGTTATCTTTTGTTTACTTTTGTCTATATCCTTTCAGACAGCAGTACCTCTTGTATCATCTTTTGTATATTCTACTAGTCGCCTATTGACTTGTGACACTAGTTCCTGGCACACACTTAGTAGATTCTAGTTTTGGGACTGTGTATATATATATATATATATATATATATATATATAAGTATTGGATCATGCTCATTTTGGCTGTATGTATTTAAATTGATAAATTCTTCCGCTTCTATTTTAAATAAGTTAAGTGCAAATTTTTGGGAAACATGTGGGGAATAAGGAAAACTTCACTAATAAGCAACTGTTGGCTTGCCTAACCCCGGTGTTGGGCGCCATCACGACCCGTGTGGGATTTTGGGTCGTGACATTAATCTTCTAAAAAGAGAATTTATCTCTCTATGGATATTTGTGTACCTGGACTAGGTTGTATCGTGGAATATCATTAAACTTGACAAATGAGTTTCAAAAACAAATGATTTCAAAACCAATATTTCATGTTTCTTTTAATAAGGATTTTACCACTTTCATGAGAAAATGGTTTTCTTGATAAAATACGAATTTAATGTGTGGAAATGTGTCAGCACCCGAGTCGCAGGTATGATTCGCGAGCGGGGGAAGATTTATAATATTAAGTATAAGTGTGTCAACACTCGAATCGCAGGTATGATTCGCGATCGAGGGAAGCTCTATGGTAATTTGGTATAAATGTGTCAGCACCCGAGTCGCAAGTATGATTCACGAGCGGGGGAAGATTTATAATATTCAGTATAAGTGTGTCAGCACTCGAATCGCAGGTATGATTCGCGATCGAGGGAAGCTTTATGGTAATTTGGTATAAATGTGTCAGCACCCGAGTTGCAGGTATGATTCGCGAGCGGAGGAAGATTTACGACTATTCAGTGGTTAGATATTCCTTCGACTCCGGCCGGTTGTCTTATCCTTGTGTGCGCATGACTATTTGGTACTATTTTATTGACATTGGCTTGACATGTATTTGGGGGGAAAAAGAAAGAAAGTGTACATTGTTGTTTATTTTCATTAGTTACCTGGAGTTCTGTACTTGATACGTATTCGCTGCTCACTGTCCTACATGTCTACTGTACTTCATAATATTCTGTCATATATTATATTGTTGGACCTTAGTGAATGTCAAGTCAACCCCTCGTCACTACCTCTCTGAGATTAGGCGGGCGACTTACTGAGTACACGTTGTTTTTTAACTCATGCTACACTTAATGTGCATTTTTATTGCACAGGCACTTTCATAGAAATGTGGAGGATCGGAGACTTAGGTGAGCTATATCATCTGGAGGCCATCCGCATCTGACAGAGTCTCTTTTGCACTGTATCTATTTCATTTAAATTTCCTTGTCCAGTTGTATTTCGGACATGCTTATAATGATTGTTGAATTCTTAAAAATTGCTCATGTACTTGTGACACCGGGTTCTGGGATATGTATTGGGATATAATTGCTTAAGTGAAATCTTTAAACCATTGTTTTAATTAACAGACTTTTATTTGGTTATTGTGTAATGAAGTGAAAGGAAGTGTTTTTCATAAATGTTTTAAAACGGAAAGTTATTTCAATTAATTAATGTTTTGGCTTGCCTGACTCCGATGTTGGGCGCCATCACGACCTGTGTTGGATTTTGGGTCATGACAAAATATCGAGAGAACAATCTCACAAAGAGGCAAACACAAGTGGAACACTAACACTTGTCCCAAAAAGTTCTCCCCCCCCCCCCCCCCCCCAAAGCAAGACTCTCAAAACCCATATGGCTACGTTGTGGATGCTACTCAATGAGAAGGAAGGGTCCTCAATTTATAGAATTCCAAATATTTTTCTCCAAGAAAAGGGACTATCCAAATATGGGAAATTTATAATTTCTTTCTACAAGAAGGAAAAACCAATTATGGTAAATATGTAACCCTTTCTTTCAAGGGATAGGAAAATAAAATATGGTAACAATTCTCCCTCTTGTACTGAATTTTCTGACAAAATAAACTTGATCCACCTTCTCCACATATCCTTCATCGATCCGCATTCCAAATCTCCACCATAATGTATGTCTCAACTGGAGTAGCACTCCGGTCAAATTTCTCAAACAAAAATCACGATTACCGTCAAATAGGTTGGGGCTAGAACTAAACCCGCCAAGATAAACCTGTCTTGTACCTTGCTTTGAAACAACTTGTAAGGATCGAAAACTCAGGTGTCATGCGGAAGCTAGTAAAGCAAAACTCGAACGTCGATAAATCAAACAAAATACGAGAAATTTACCAAAAGAGACACAAACATTTAACGTTGTTCGGTCAATTGATTTACATCGACGACGGAGATGAGCAATCCACTATATAAGAGAGTACAAAATATTAAGAGAACAACCTCATAAAGAGGCAAACACAAGTGATACACGAGCACTTGTCCCGAAAAGTTCTCCCCCTAAAAAAGACTCTCAAACACCATATGGATACATTATGCTACTCAAGGAGAAGGAAGGATCCTTAATTTATAGAAGTCCATCCAATAAAAGGGACTATCCAAATATGAGAAATTTATAATTTCCTTCTATAATAAGGAAAACCCAATTATGGTAAATATGTAGCCCTTTCTTTCAAGATATAGGAAAATCAAATATGGTAACAATTCTCCTTCTTGTCCATCATTTTCTGACGAAACAAACTTGATCCACCTTCTTCACATATCCTTCATCGAGCCATATCTCCAAATCTCCACCACAAAGTATGTCTCAACGTGAGTACCACTTTGGTCAAATTTCTCAAAAAAAATTACGATTACCGTCTAATAAGTTGCGACTAGAACTAAACCCACCAAGATGAATTTGTCTTGAACCTTGCTCCGATACCACTTGTTAGGACTGAAAAATGAGGTGTCATGCGGAAGCTAGTAAAGGAACACTTGAATGACGATAAATCAAACAACAGAAGAGAAATATACCAAAAGAGACACAATTATTTATTGTGGTTCGATCAATTGATCTACATCCATGACGTAGATAAGCAATCCACTATAAAACAGAGTACAAAATATCGAGAGAACAACCTGACAAAGCGGAAAACACAAGTGGCATACTAACACTTGTCCCGAAAAGTTCTCCCCCTAATCACGACATTCAAACCCCATATGGCTACATTGTGGATGCTACTCAATGAGAAGGAATGATCCTCAATTTATAGAAGTCCAAATCTTTTTCTCCAAGAAAAGGGACTATCCAAATATGAGAAATTTATAATTTTCTTATACAAGAAGGAAAACTCAATTATGGTAAATATGTAGCCCTTTCTTTCAAGAGATAGGTGTCACGCCCCGAACCTGGGGGGAGGGGGGGGAGGCCGAGACCGGCACCCAGTGCCTTACCTATCCTTGCGTACCAACTTGCTACTAAGGGAATCTGAACATATAATGTCATACTTTGTCCATGGGCCACATTGTAACACAATTTGCGAAGAAAAATATAAAACTAAATGAATAAAAATGCTGACTAAACATCAATATAAAGATGAGCCGACAAGGACATCATAACTACTAAAGATGACAAACAAACAAAATATATATACAATGTTTACATGCCCAACATACTGCACTAACTGACAGGATATTTCTACAAGCCTCTACTGATGGATGTAGTATGATCGGAATAGGGCCCCGACCTATCCATAACATATATAAATATATACACAAGATGTATATAAAACACTAGACCTGGCAACTCTAAAGGACGCGGAGCTTACCGATCAAGCTGAACTCGGGAGACACCTACTGAGCAGGTCTACTAGTCCATCTGTCTGAACCTACACACATGAAATGCAGTGTCCCCGGCAAAAGGGACGTCCGTACGAAATAATGTACCGAGTATGTAAGGAAACAGAATAACTGAAAGCCGAAATTGAACTAATAATATAATAATTGGAAGTAACTAGGAGTCAAAGATAATCTAAAGATGTGCTTACCTGCTGATACTGACTCAACTCTCTCAATATATTAAGTAAAATAATTTTTCGGTGTTATAGGACTCAGTATATATAACTGCTCTGCGTAGTAGGCTCGCTCATAGGCGCTTGGCTATACTAGGCTCCGTATCTCGGCCATTCTAGGCTCGCTCATAAGCGCTCGAACATAATAGGCTCGGTACATAACTTACCATCTGATCAGAGGTTTCCCAATAGGGGCCTGCCCATCAATTATAGCTCGATGGTGGTGAAAATACTGTAATATTGTATATATAGACCCTCTACTCTCTTGACTGGAAGAAGACAATACTCAATTGAATATAAAGTCCCGATAAGGGAGAATACTGTAACTTATGAGACTAAGATAATGTATATAAATTCGGGAGTATGAACTTTTCTTTATGCCTCCTTATCAGACACATGTAATTACGAGATCATGCCAAAATGAAGGAAGGGCTTAACCTTAATATACCTGGAGTAGGGGAAAATCCGTATGATATTCTTGAGAAGGATTTTACCATACTCTCTTAAAATTGCAAAATCTCACGTTGCTAAGTATTAAATAGTCTTGTATGTGATTTTATTGTAGCAAATCACGTAGGCAATATTTCTGAAATGTGAATCTTGATCTTATAATCTTAAGGGGATAAGAAAGCCTAGCTTGCATGTGTTGTGAGAAAATGAATATCATTATGCAACCTTGATCAGAAAGCTAAAGAGAATATGAATCACTTTGTATCCTCTAATAATATGACACCTTGTTACATAGTATATGAGTCACTTATGGGATTTATTATCCACTTCATGGGATGCCACGTTGGTGCCTTTAACCTTATCCAAATAATTCACTTAATTCCTTAATTAATTTGTTAATCCCTCATTAACCAATAATTACCCACTTATCCACATAATTACGAATTATCTCAAATTACTAAAAATACTACTCACTTTTAATACACTTTGTACACCTTACTATCATGGTCATGTGGTATATTGTAGGGCACAAGTCCATAAATACCGGGTATTATAGGTCAGACCATATTTTTTCCCAAAATGTCAAACTTTGAAGAAATTCATTCTCTTCGATTTGCTTACCCTCTCAGCTTCACGAATTTACTCATCACTTGTTTGAAATAGTATAATGCTTATAATCTCAAAATAATTTCTTTCCCGAACTTATGTTAATTAACATATGATAAAACTTCAAAGTACGAAAATGTGGGATGTAATATCTCATTTTTGAGCCTATATCAATTTACTTATGGCGTACTTTCATGTACGAATACATGGGGTGTAACAATAGGAAAATCAAATATGGCAACAATTCTCCCTCTTGTCCTGCATTTTCAGACAAAACAAACTTGATCCGCCTTCTTCACATATCCATCATCGAGCCGCATCTCCAAATCTCCACCACAACGTATGTCTCAACGTTAGTAGCACTCTGGTCAAACTTCTCAAACAAAAATCACGATTAATGTCAAATAGGTTACGGCTAGAACTAAACCCACAAAGATGAAGTTGTCTTGAACCTTGCTTTGAAACAACTTGTTAGGTCCGAAAAGTTAGGTGTCATGCGGAAGCTAGTAAAGTAACACTTGAACGACGATAAATCAAACAATATAAGAGAAATATACCAAAAGAGACACAAACATTTAAAGTTGTTCGGTCAATTGATTTACGTCCACGATGGAGATGAGCAATCTACTATACAAGAGAGTACAAATTATCGAGAGAACTACCTCATAAAGAGGCAGACACAAGTGACACACTAGAACTTGTCCTGAAAATTTCTCCCCATAAACAAGACTCTCAAACCCCATATGGATACATTATGCTACTCAAGGAGAAGGAAGGATCCTCAATTTATAGAAGTCCAAATTTTTTCCTCATAGAAAAGGGACTAGTCAAATATAAAAGATTTATAGTTTCCTTCTATTAGAAGGAAAACCAATTATGGTAATTATGTAGCCCTTTCTTTCCAGAGATAGGAAAACCAAATATGATAACAATTCTCCCTCTTGTCTTGAATTTTCTAACAAAACAAATTTGATCCACCTTCTTCACATATCCTTTATCAGGTCGCATCTCCAAATATCCACCACAAGGTTTGTCTCAATGTGAGTAGTACTCCGGTCAAATTTCTCAAACAAAAATCACAATTATCATCTAATAGGTTGCGACTAGAAAAAAATTCGCCAAGACGAATCTGTCTTGAACCTTACTATGATAACACTTGTTAGGACTGAAAAATTAGGTGTCATGCGGAAGTTAGTAAAAACACTTGAATGAAGATGAATCAAACAACATAAGAGAAATATACCAAAAGAGATATCCTTCATCGAACCGCATCTCCAAATCTCCACCACAAAGTATGTCTCAACGTGAGACCAGTGGTCATGTTTGGGGTGATTTGTTGTCTAAGCAGTTCATACTGGGTGAGACGAGATAATTGGACAAGGGATCAGGGCGATAAGATTTTCTGAAGTATATTAAAGGACAAATACCATTATTCGGTTCATAATGAGATGATAATTCTAATCAAGAGGAGATATTCAATGATTTGTTAATTCGGCAGTTGGTTATGAATTTCTATACATCTCCTCTGTTGTGGTGGTGTCTTCAGCATTATAGTAGGATGTATGTATATATATTATAAGGTGCATTGGGAGAATCAGATTCGTAGAATTTTGGCTATTAAGGTTCAGGGAATGTCATGGTGGTAGATGATGAATTATGCGATGCATGGTGCTAGTTCAGCAAAGGTATGCAGTCATGATCTGGTATATCGTGTGGCAATTGATATGGTGTTTATATATTGAAACTAGGCTTGGCAAAGAAATTTCAGGTGTTGGAACTGGATTCTGAGCTGATTATATGGATAAAAGAAGAAATATTCAGATTTGATCAAGCTAATGTACTCAACTGGGTTGTGGTAGCACGGGCAGGTTCTCGAAGTGTTAAACAGTGATTTTAGATAACTCCAGAGCAGTTCTTAGCACGTTCGAGGATGAACGTCTGTTTAAGTGGGGGAGAATGTAACGACCCGGCCGGTCATTTTGAGTAGCTCCATTTCAGGTATTATGAATTGTAGGTGTGGTCGGAATTGAATTTCGGGAAGTTCAAAGTCATATTGGAAAGAAAATTCTCATTTCAGAAGCCTTAAGTTGGAGAAATTAACTAAGATTGGAATTTTGAGTATACGACCTCCGAATCAGGATTTGAAGATTCCAACAGGTTCGTATGATGATTTCGGATTTGGGCGTATGTCCGGATCGGGCTTTGGATAAACCGGGAGCGTTTCGGCACATATTATGGAAGATAGCATTTTAAAAGAAATTAAGTTTGGGCTGTAAGGCATTTCAGTGTTATAGATGTTTGTATGGGATTCCGAGTCTGGAAATAGCTCTGTATCGTGATTTTGGAGTTGGGAGCATGATCGGAAGTAAATTTGGATGTCCGTAAATCATTTTGAAGTCATTTGGCTAAAGATAGGAATTTGAAGGTTTTTGAGAAATTCGACCGAAAGTGGAAATTTGGTATCGGGGTCGGAATGCGATTCCGGAAGTTGGAGCAGGTCCTAATGTCAAATAGGACTTGCGTGCAAAATTTGGGGTCAATCAGACGTGATTTGATAGGTTTCGGCATCAGATGTGGAAGTTTGAAATTTCAAGTTCTTAAAGTTTGAATTTTAGTGTGATTCGTGATTTCGGCGTTGTTTGATGTGATTTGAGGCCTCGAGTAAGTTTGCATTATGTTTTGGAGCAAGTTGTTGTAATTGGACGGGGTCCCGGGGGCCTCGGGTGGATTCCAAGTGGTTAACAGATCAAGTTTGGAGTTTGAAGAAATGCTGAGGTTGCTGTCATCTAGTGTGACCACACCTGCGATGCTTTGGCTGCAGGTGTGGAGCCGCAGGTGCGAAATTTTGGTGGCTTGGCTGGGAGCGTAAGTGCGATGTAATTTCTGTACCTGTGAAGGCGCTTGCAGACAATGGGGAGCAGGTGCGAGTTTTGGCTGGAGCTGAGGAAGCCGCATGTACGGGAGTTTGGTCGCACCTGCGGAATCGCAGGTGCGAGATTAGGATCGCAGGTGCGGAAATGAGGTTAGGTAGATTGTTTTTAAAACGGGATTTCTTGGCCATTTCTTCATTATTTCACTTGGCATGGGCAACTTTGAGGAGCTTCAAGAGGGGATTTCCATCAAGCATCACTAGGTAGTTAATTTCTTCATGTTTTTAAGTTAAATACAAGGTATATGCATGGAATTAGACGTGGAAATTAGTACAAAAATTAGGATTTTGGAGGAAAGATCAAACAATTTGTATTTTGAATTTCTGCCACGAATTGAGCATGAATATTTGAGTAAATTGTATATTTGAGCTAGTAAAGCTATGGGTAGAGTTTATCTTCAAGAAATTTCGGAATCCGGGCACGTGGGCCCGAGGGCATTTTGGTCAATTTCTTGAGCAGGATTGGGAACTTCTGTAATTTGAATTGTTACAAGTATGAGAGTGAATTTCCATTGATTTTCCCGTTATTTGGTAGTTTTGGGGCATTGTGCATCAATCGGAGTCGTCAGAAGGGCTTGGAAGCCGGTTATGGAATTTCGGAGCGAGGTAAGTCTCCTTTCTAAGCTTGTGAGGGGGAATTGTCCCCATATGTGAAATAATTAAATATGTGCTACTATTTGTGGGGGCTTTGTATGCACGAAGTGATGAGGGTCCGTGCGTAGCTACTATTATGCTTATGTCCGGGTAGTCTAGGAGCCACTAGCATGCCTTACGTGTTGTACACGTGATCCTGCTAATAATACTAGACTGATAATGCTATTAAATTTGTAATTTATTTCCTAAGAAGGCTAGAGTGTACCTCTCTTAATCATTTAGGGAAAAAAAGGAAAAGAAGAAGGAGAATTGACTCCTCCGTGGATAATTGTATTCGTGATAAGGTTATATTATTGAATATTATAAACTTGGCAAAGAATTTCGAGAAAAGATTTAAATACTATTTTGTGACTTTTAAAAGGGAAATTTGTCATTTACTTGAGTATTTGTTTTTCTGATGTAGTCGGGGTGGACTGTTGGCATGTAACCGCTTCGCAATATACATTTCGCGAGCGGAGTGTTATTTCCCCCACTCTCATGGGAGCAGGTCGTACGCCACCACGAGATTGAAAGATATATTATGGTTCGGGCCGTTCGACCCTCGGCATTGCACATATATGATTATTATGATGGCTCAAGCCGGTTGTCCTTATCCCGTATTCTCATGCTAAATTGTTAATGATTTCATGGATTGATTATTTAAGATATTTGGGGGGAAATGAAGAAGTAATTGTTTCTTTAAGATATTTGGGGGGAAAATGAAGAAGTAACTGTTTGTTTAAGATATTTGGGGTAAAATGAAGTAGTAATTGTTTATTTACTTTAAGTATTTATTGAGTTACAGTTATCTGTAATGTTTACTATTTTTGTCATCCTCGTATGCCTATTACTGATATCATATCTTGTTAAATTATTTTGTTGGACCTTAGTGAGTGCCAAGTCGACCTCTCGTCACTACCTCTCTGAGGTTAGGCGGGATACTTGCTGAGTACACGTTGTTTTCGTACTCATGCTACACTTGCTGTGCATTTTGTCACACAGGTAGCTTCATAGAAATATGGCTGACTTGGAGACTTAGATGAGTTGCATCACCCAGAGACGACCAGCAGTCGGCAGGGTCTTCCTCTATGTATGGTATTTTCATTTTATTCCTTGTCCAGTTTGTATTTCGGACAAGCTTAGTAGTATTTGTAAAATTGTTAGAAACTGCTCATATACTTGTGTCACCGGGTTCTGGGATTTGTTCGGGATGTATTTTATAAAATGGAGAATTAAACTGTCGTATTTACATAGCGGATTTTATTCAGCTATTAGGTAATAAAGTGAAAGGTAACGATTTCAAAAATGCTAAAACAGGAAATTTAACTTAACCATTTAATGATTGGCTTGCCTGACAGTGGTATCTGGCGCTATCATGACCTTATGGATTTTGGGTCGTGACAACTTGGTATCAGAGCGCTAGGTTCCCTTAGGTTTCACGAGTCATGAGCAAGTCTAGTAAAGTCTTTCGGATCGGTACAGAGACGTCTGTACTTATCATCGATAGGCTACAGGTCTATTATGAGTACTTCTCTTCTTGATTCCTCATCGTGCGATTTGATTCCTTTAAGGCTTACGCCTATGTTTCCTCCTACTCAATCTTACGCGTCACGAAGCGCTTGCTACGAATCAAGAATTTGAGGAATTGAAATGGTGCTACGGATATGATGTGAGACGTTTTCCATGTGTAATTGGTTGGGACTGTTGTTATGGCCCTGCAGAAGGATAATATGTTGTTTTGGCTCAGTAACTATGTTTCTGAGAGCCTTGATATATGCTCAGGTAGTGATGATGCTTACGATTGGTTATCGCACGATGTCGATATGATGATAGAACGTTTGCCCATATGTTGAGTCCTGATGAATGGCTTGAAGGGAGGTCTTCTCAGGGCGTGATTTTGAGATTTCAGCATTTTAGTTCTGGCAGAGGAAAGGCATTTGGACTATAAATGGTCAGGTTTTGGATTGATAAAGTAGTAAGACTTGGTGTTTTCAAGTAAGGTGCAGTATTCACCTGTGATGTGTGATCGTCGTCCTTGATCGGATGGAATGTCTTAAGGTTGTCGGTGGTATGGTTTCTTCGGCTGCATTGGGTCAGAGTGTTGTGAAGTGGTATTGAAGAAGCGGCTGTCAGAGACCGTGAGGTGCAGTGGTTCAGTACTGGATAAGTGTTGATAATGAAGGCAGCTCGAGATAGATGATCTTCGGAGAGTTTGAAGTTCGCGAACTGCTGGATTAAGAACTACAGAAAATGATATTGAATTGAGGCAGCAATTGGGCAGCATACGATGAAGGAAGACATGTGAGAAGTGTTAGGCGGCGGCAAAATTTCTAAAAGGCCAGGCGTAAGGAAAGGAGGTCAGGTAGTGCTTAAAGGAATGAGTTTAACCAGTGGGAGAGTGGTAGCATAGCACAGGAGTTCAGTGGTAAGACATCTGCCTATCTTGAGGGAAAGTTTGAGAGCTTTAGTGGATGGTGATTGGGTGTACGAGCTTAAGTTAAAATATGGTTTATTTCGGCGGAAGGTTGGATACAACAGGGATGAGTTGTTAGGAATGAAGAAGGACGCAATGTGGAGGTGAAGGAAGGTTGTAGAGCATTTAATAGACGTCCATGAGGAATGGACGGACTAGTAATGTTGGTAAAGGAAGAAGGGTGCAGGATAGGGTATTGATGTTGTAGAGAGTGTGCAGTACAGCGTCGTTGGAAGGTGTTAGTTGGTGATTTCCACGGGTGGGTTATCTCCTGTGAGTAGGTTAGCGGTTTTGTGGTTGGAAAGTTTCTGTGAGGGATTCTAGTGGCTATTCTGTAGGAGGCAGAATGTATGAATGATGCTAGAGAATTTGAGTATTTAGGGAATGCAGACAGGGGAATTCGGAAGAATTGGATGGATTGGTTAAGTAAAATCATGTTAACAAAGGAGAAGAGATCTCAGTAGGGTCTAGAGTGGTGCAAGGAGTAGCTTCGGGCTAAGTGGGGGGTCCCACCACCTGAAGTTGGGTTGCAGGATTGTGTTATCATAGGGTTGCGGATTGTCGGCATGTTGGCAGGTTATTACAGCTAAGGGAAAGGAGTAAAATGGTGATCTTGCGTGGGATTTGATGAATGTGTGCAAAAGTTGGCCCTGTTGGACCGGGGTTAGGCTTTGGAAGATTCAGAATTTATGCTTAAGGCATAGGCGATCTGTAGGGTAGTGACTCAGTCACGTGTTTCATTGAAAAGGGGGTTCATGTGCTAGAAGAGCCTTGGAGTTATTTGTATTCGGGGCCAGTCAGAGTGGGTGACTCTCAATAGCGGTCCTAGTGAATTAAAAAGTTAAGAATGCGGCGTTTAAGGGTTTCAGGCAGCAATATGATTAAGAGTCGAGCTTTTGCAGCGTAATTACAGAGAGAGGGAAAATGGTTGGAGTACTCTATGTCATTTTCAGCGTGTAGGATAGTATTGGAGGAGTGAGAGAAATAAACTTCGGGTTGTAGAAAGATTATCAGGAGGGTATGAGACGGGTTGCGGGATTTAGGCAGCATGGTCTCGTGAATCAAGGTCACTCGGGATGAGTGAGGGTTGAGTTTGCTATGAGTTGAGGGAAGTTACTATTATTCCTGGGGCAATTAAAGATGATTAAAAGAAGATAGATTGATTAGCCATGGTTGAAATGGCACATTTACGGCAGTGATCAGTTTCGTCAGTGTAATTAAATTATGCATGTGGTTTGGGCC
Source organism: Nicotiana knightiana (assembly GCA_005239525.1). Classification (NCBI taxonomy): domain Eukaryota; kingdom Viridiplantae; phylum Streptophyta; class Magnoliopsida; order Solanales; family Solanaceae; genus Nicotiana; species Nicotiana knightiana. Next base: position 11,130 of record ML374751.1, on the reverse strand, counting down.
GGTATGTGTGGGGCTTGTCGGTCGTCGTAACATATTTGATTTGGGAGCATTCGAATGCTATGGTCTGTAAGGTGTAGGCGGATCCCGGAAGGTTTATGGTGGTTCAGACCACTACTTAAGGATTTGCATGTATTGTGATCGTGGGAATTCACTCGCGTGTTGTGGTGGTCTCTTGAATTGAGGTAAGTAGAAGGTTTCTATATGATGAGTGTTCACCCTATTAGTGGTTCAGAAATTATGATGGAATTCTTACGCTATCTCATATTGGCATGTTAGGTGTGGTAATCAGTATGTAACTGGAAATAAGGAATCGAGATTGCGGTTCGGTGTTAAAAAGGATGTCATTAGCTCGAATGAGCAAGAAAAAGTGATTTGAAAGTCCAGAGGAAGCTAGTGTTATCTTCAGTACCACCTGAGATTGATATTCGGTGAAAGAGGCTTTGTACCCTGGTTATGGGTTCTTGATTTGTTTTACAACGCAAGTGTGGCCAGTGGTGGATGTGCATACTTGCTACCATGTGTGGAAGGTCGTGGGAGCGTGACCACAGGAAGATTGTATAAAGAAGTGTAATATTGGATTGAAGATTTGGACTGGGTATAAAGAACCGTAATATTGCTTATTTGAGAATTTATTCCTAGAAGGCGTTTGGTCCATTTTGTTGTGGATTGTGGGGTGTTTGTCCCGGCTATAATGGTTGTTATTGCGTATTATGAGAGGAAGTGGGTTATTATGGACCCATGTCAAGTTATTAGCCTAGTTCTGTGCAAGCAGAATCAGCTTGAAGTGTGTGAATGGGTTTAAACAGGATTACGGGCTTCATGTGATGTAGATGTGTTCATTCAGTATAGCGCTCCTCAAGGAGGGATGTTGGAATATCAGATATCTTTCTGTTTTCGTCAATTCATGTAATATTATGAAGCCGTGTGAGTTGTGAAACGGCTCGATGATTTCTTATGTGTTGAGGTCCCGCGTAGCGGTGATGTTATGTGATTAGGATAGCTCTTGAGATATATATATATATACTCTAGATGTATATATCGCACCTCAGTTGTGCTTGAGTTTTGTAGCATATGGATTTATCAGTCTCCCCAGTATGGTATTGTGCACTTAGCGTGCTTGTGACCGATATTCAGTAATTTGTAATCGAGAGCAATTCATCCTCATGTATATTTCCTTATGTGAGTTTTATGATGGGATCGGGTGGCACGTCAGTTGTGATTGAGTTTTGTAGAATATGGATTTATCAGTCTCCCCAGGATGGTATTGTCCACTTAGTGTGCTTGTGACCAATATTCAGTAATTTGTAATAGAGAGCAATTCAGCCTCGTGTATATTTCCTTATGTGAGTTTTATGATTTGATCGGGTGGCACGTCGCCACGGGCATGTTATTTGGATCGGGTTGCGTGCCACAACAGTGTGATGATGAGTCAGGTTCCTATATTTATTTTTCTTGAGTTTTACTTCCTATTTTCTGAAGAAAGTCCATATTAGTTGTGTGAGTCGAGTAGTCCTTTCCTGAGTCATTTCCTTATGTATCATGTTCGAATTGTGGCCTATTTGCTCATTGTGGTATCATGTGAGACTAGTGATCATGTTTGGGGTGATTAGTTGTCTGAGCAGTTCATACTGGGTGAGACGAGATTATTGGACCAGGGATCAGGGCGATAAGATTTTGTGAAGTATATTAAAGGACAAATACCATTATTCGGTTCATAATGAGGTGATGATTCTAGTCAAGAGGGGATATTCAATGATTTGTTAACTCGGCAGTTGGTTATGAATTTCTATACATCTCCTCCGTTCTGGTGGTTTCATCAGCATTATAGTAGGATGTATGTATATATATTATAAGGTGCAATAGGAGCATCAGATTCATAGAATTTTGGCTGTTAAGGTTCAGGGAATGTCATGGTGGCTAGACGATGAATTATGTGGTGCATGGTGCTAGTTCATCAAAGGTATGCAGTCATGATCTGGTATATTGTGTGGAAGTTGATACGGTGTTTATATATTGGAACTAGGCCTGGTAGAGAAATTTCAGGTATTGGAACTGGATTCTGAGCTTATTATATGGATAAAAGAAGAAATATTTAGATTTGATCAAGCTAATATACTCAACTGGGTTGTGGTACCACAGGCAGGTGCTCAAGGTGTTAAACAGTGATTTCTGATAACTCCAGAGCAGTTCTTAGCATGTGCAAGGAAGAACGTCTATTTGAGAGGGGGAGAATGTAACGATCCGACCGGTCGTTTTGAGCTCTAGCGCGTCGTTCAGCGGTTTGAAGTCATAAGCAGCTCCATTTCAGGTACTATGACTTGTAGGTGTGGTCGAAATTGAATTTTGGGAAGTTCGGAGTCAAATTGGAAAGAAAATTCTCATTTCAGAAGCCTTAAGTTGGAGAAATTGACTAAGATTGGAATTTTGAGTAAACGACCTCTGAATCAGGATTTGAAGGTTCCAGCAGGTTCGTATGATGATTTCGGATTTGGGCATATGTCCGGATCGGGCTTTGGATAAGCCGGGAGTGTTTCGGCGCATATTATCGAAGATAACATTTTAGAAGAATTTCATAAGTTTGGTCTGTAAGGCATTTCAGTGTTATAGATGTCTGCTAGGGATTCCGAGTCTGGGAATAGCTCCGTATGGTGATTCTGGAGATGGGAGAGTGATCGGAAGTGAATTCGGCTGTCCGTAGGTCATTTTGAAGTCATTTGGCTAAAGATAGGAATTTAAAGGTTTTTGAGAAATCCGACCGGAAGTGGAAATTTGATATCAGGGTCGGAATGCAACTCCGGAAGATGGAGTAGGTCTGTAATGTCAAATAGGACTTGCGTGCAAAATTTGGGGTCAATCGGACGTGATTTGATAGGTTTCGGCATCGGATGTGGAAGTTTGGAATTTCAAGTTCTTAAGTTTGAATTTTAGTGCGATCCGTGATTTCGGCGTTGTTTGATATGATTTGAGGCCTCGAGCAAGTCCGCATTATGCTTTGGTAGAGGTTAGTGTAATTGGACGGTGTCCTGGGGGCCTCGAGTGGATTCTGGGTGGTTAACAGATGAAGTTTGGAGTTTGAAGAAATGCTGAGGATGCTGTCTCTGGTGTGACCGCACCTGCGAAGCTTTGGCCGCAGGTGCGTCTTTGGCGCCGCAGGTGTGAAATTTTGGTGGCTTGGCTGGGAGCACAGGTGCGATGTAATGTCCCCACCTGTGAAGGCGCAAATGCGGACAATGGGGTGCAGGTGCGAGTTTTGGCTGGAGCTGAGGAAGCCACAGGTGCGGGAGTTTGGTCGCACCTGCGGAATCGCAGCTGTGAGATCAGGATCGCAGGTGCGGAAATGAGACTGCGCAGATTGTTTTTAAAACAGAATTTCTTTGCCATTTCTTCATTTTTTCACTTGGCATGGGCGACTTCGAGGAGCTTCAAGAGGGGATTTCCATCAAGCATCACTAGGTAAGTAATTTCTTCATGTTTTTAAGTTAAATACAAGGTATATGCATGGAATTAGACATGGAAATTAGTAGAAAAATTGGGATTTTGGAGGAAAGACCAAAAAATTTGTATTTTGGATTTCTACAACGAATTAAGCATGATTTGAGTAAATTGTATATTTGAGCTAGTAAAGCTATGGGTAGAGTTTATCTTCGAGAAATTTCGGAATCCGGGCACGTGGGCCCGAGGGCATTTTGGTCAATTCCTTGAGCGGGTTTGGGAACTTACGTAATTTGAATTGTTACAAGTAATAGGTTGAATTTCCATTTATTTGCCCGTTATTTGGTAGTTTCGGGGAGTTGTGCATCAATTGGAGTCGTCGGAAGGGCTTGGAACCTGGTTATGGAATTTCGGAGCGAGGTAAGTCTCCTTTCTAACCTTGTGAGGGGGAATTGTCCCCATAGGTGAATTAATTAAATATGTGCTACTATTTGTGGGGGCTATGTACGCACGAAATGATGAGGGTCCATGCGTAGCTACTATTATGTTTATGTCCGGGTAGTCTAGGACCCACTAGCATGCCTTACGTGTTGTACATGTGATCCTGCCAATAATATGAGACTGACAATGCTATCAAATTTGTAATTTATTTTCTAAGAAGGCTAGAGTGTACCTTTCTTACTCATTTAGAAAAAAAGGAAAAGAAGAAGGACAATTGACTCCTCCGTGGATAATTGTATTCGTGATAAGGTTATATTAATGAATATTATTAAACTTGGCAAAAGAATTTCGAGAAAATATTTAAATACTATTTTTTGACTTTTAAAAGAGAAATTTGTCATTTACCTGAGTATTTGTTTTCCCGATGTTGTCGGGGTGGACTGTTGATTGTGCATGACTACATGTGACCGCTTCGCAATTTACATTCCGTGAGCGGATATGGGAGCGGGCCGTACGCCACGGCGAGATTGAAAGATATATTATGGTTCGGGCCGTTCGACCCTCGAAAGTGCACATATATGATTATTATGATGGCTCAGGCCAGTTATCCTTATCCCGAATGCGCATGCTAAATTGTTAATAATTTCATGGATTGTTTATTTAAGATATTTGGGGAAAAATGAAGAAGTAATTATTTATTTAAGATATTTGGGGGGAAAATGAAGAAGTAACTGTTTATTTAAGGATATTTGGGGGAAAATGAAGTAGTAATTGTTTATTTACTTTTAGTATTTATTGAGTTACAGTTATCTTTAATGTTTATTATTTTTATCATCCTCGTATGCCTATTACTAATATCATATCTTGTTAAATTATTTTGTTGGACCTTAGTGAGTGTCAAATCGACCTCTCGTCACTACCTTTCTAAGGTTAGGCAGGATACTTACTGAGTACACGTTATTTTCGTACTCATGCTACACTTGTTGTGCATTTTGTTACACAGGTATCTTCATAGCAATATGGCTGACTTGGAGACATAGACGAGCTGCATCACCCAGAGATGACCAGTAGTCGGCAGGGTCTTCCTCTATGTATTGTATTTTAATTTTATTCCTTGTCCAGTTTGTATTTCGGACAAGCTTAGTAGTTTTTGTAAAATTCATAGAAACTGCTCATGTACTTGTGTCACCGGGTTCTGGGATGTGTTTGGGATGTATTTTATAAAAATTGAGCATTAAAATGTCGTATTTACGTAGAGAATTTTATTAAGTTATTATGTAATAAAGTGAAAGGTAATGATTTCAAAAATACTAAAAGTGTCCATAAAGCGCGTCATACGGCCCATGACCTCCTGGAAGCCTTGCGCCATCATGAAGTCCACTGGAGCAGGATCTGCTGGGGGAACCTCGTATTGCTCCTCTATGATAGGATCCTCTAGTGGTGGTGTAACTGGAATAGCTCTGGGACACCCTCGGTCTCTACATCGGGTCGGCGCCCTTCCCCGGCCTCGCACAACAGGGGTAGCGACCCCTCCCAGGTGTGGTACATCGGATGCGCGCGTCCTCACCATTTGTGAGAGAATAGAAGAATGAGTTTTAGTAAACCATCGTCTGCACGATAGAATATGAATAAAGAGAGATTTCCTAACACCCTATAGCCTCCTGAAGATAAGTATAGACGTCTCCGTGACTCGTGAGACCTACGTGAACCTAAAGCTCTGATACCATGTTGTCATGACCCAAAATCCTAACAAAGGTCGTGATGGCGCCTAACACCGGGGTTAGGCAAGTCAACACTCAGATTACTAAGGATTTTCCCATATTTGATTAAACATCCAAACACGTGCCAAGATTTAAAGTTCAAAACATTAATTGAAAAAGATAATTAGCCAATTTAACCAAAAGCAGTCATAAAGAGGCGTGAGCCAATATATATATATACAGACTCGCAAACCATAATATCTACCACGTGTGTGCCAGGAACTAGGGTCATGGTACTTCCGAGGATCGTCAGGAGAAGTAGCTCACCGTGAAGTCAGGTCCAGTCTATACTTAGAACCGAGTTCTGGTCTGATAACCAGATGCACCAGCCTCAGGGCCTGTATAATTAAGTACAGAAGCGTAGCATGAGTACATAAATAAATATGTACTCAGTGAGTATCCAGTCTAATCTCGAAGAAGTAGTGACGAGAGGTTGACTTGACACTCACTAAGGTCCAACAAAATAATTTAACAAGATATGATATCAGTAATAGGCATATGAGGATGATAAAACAGTAAACATTAAAGATAACTGTAGGTAATGACTCGACCAGTCGTTTTGCATTACCGAACCCCGTTCCCCTAGATGAAACTTCCCATAGCGGCTTATTGCAATTTATGATTTGCGGGGTCGGGTGGTCCGGGATTAGAAAGTGTTTAGACCGATATTGGAACACTTAGTCCTTTAGGGTTGGCCTTTTTTGCCAAGTTTGACTTCGGTCAACACTTTTAGTAAACGACCTCGGAATCTAGTTTCGACGGTTCTGGTAGCTTCCTATGATGATTTCGGACTTGGGCGTATGTTCGGAATGGGTTGCGGATGAACCAAGAGCATTTGGGCGCCCAATATCGAAATAAGAGTTTCCTTAAGTTCATATTGTGGTTTGGGACGTGTTTTTGTATTATCAAGGTCCGAACGTAATTTCGAGACTAGGAATACTTCCGTTATATCATTTATGACTTGCCTGCAAAATTTGGTGTCATTCTAAGTAGTATAGGTCGGTTCGGCGCATTGTTAGCGAATTCAAGAAACTTAAAGTTCCTAAGTTTGGTTCTAGGGGTTTTGAGGTGTGATTTTCAGTTTTAGCATTGTTGCGGGTGTTCTAAAGGCTCGAGCGAGTCCGTATTATGATTTGGGACTTGTTGGTATATTTGGACGGGGGCTCGGGTAGGCCCAGGTGCCTCTCGGGCACCAAATGAGGCCAAAAACAAGCTGAAGCAGTTGCTGGTGCACCTGATCTGGTGTGACCGTAGGTGCGGCTACCCAGTCGCAGGTCCGAGACTGCTCATGCAATCCCAGCCTCGTAGGTTCCACCCCCAGATGGGTTGCCCAGTTCTCGCAGGTGCAGAGCCGCAGGTGCAGACTCCTCCCCGCAGGTGCGAGCCAAGGCCCTTGTCCCATTTTCCGCAGGGTGCGAGACCGCAGGTGCGATCGTCGAGTTGCAGGTGCGGAAAGCCCTGTAGGCAGTAAGGTCTTTCAATGCGGGATTATGCCATTTTATTCTACCATAGACGATCTTGAGAGCTTGGAAAAGAGTCCCACGACCTAGCGACAAAAAGGTAAGTGAATTCTATCCTAAAGTTAGTTAATGCATGAATTCCTAGTTGAATTTAACTACTTAATTAGTGGAGAATTAAAGATTTGGGTAGTAACCTAGGGCTTTCGAGAATTTAGAGAATTACCCGTGAATTGGCTATGAATTCATACAAAAATCATATATTAACGATCCTTAGGTTATGGGTGAGTGTTTCCTTAGAGATTTTTCGGAATCCGAGCATGCGGGCCTGAAGTTGGATTTTGGGATTTCTTCAAGAATGATGATTTTGACTAAATAGTAGGAGAATTCCATGCTTTGAGTATAACTTGATATATTTACGTAACGTTTGATTAGTTTCGAGTCCTTGGGTGACGAGTTGGGAGTTTGGGGCGCATTCTCGACCCGGAGAGTAGGTTCGACACGAGGTGAGTCTCTTTTCTAACCTCGTAAGAGGGAATTGTCCCCGTAGGTGATTAAATGCTATGTGTGATGCTTGTGGGGGCTACGTACGTACAAAGTGACGAGAGTCCGTACGTAGCGGCTATTATTATTATGTCTGGGTAGTTAGGCCCACATCATCCTTGTGTCTTCTTTGAAATAAACTATATGCTTAATGAATTAATGTTCCATGCGGCTTATTTCCCTGAGATCATGGAATTTGAGAAATTTGAAGGATTCACTGAAAAGTAATTTAAAAAGAATATTGTGGGTTCATGTGACCGCTTCGCAATTTACATTCCACGAGCGATGTGTGATTTTTCCCCACTCTCATGGGAGCGGGTCGTACGCCATGGCGGATTGAAAGATGCACTTATGGTTCGGGCCGTTCGACCCTCGGTTGTGCATAGATATGATTACTTTATGGCAAAAATGCACTTATGGTTCGGGCCGTTCGACCCTCGGCAGTGCATAGATATGAGTACCTTATGGAAAAGTTGCACTTATGGTTCGGGCCGTTCGACCCTCGGCAGTGCATAGATATGAGTACCTTATGGAAAAGTTGCACTTATGGTTCGGGCCGTTCGACCCTCGGCAGTGCATAGATATGAGTACCTTATGGAAAAGTTGCACTTATGGTTCGGGCCGTTCGACCCTCGGCAGTGCATAGATATGAGTACCTTATGGAAAAGTTGCACTTATGGTTCGGGCCGTTCGACCCTCGGCAGTGCATAGATATGAGTACCTTATGGAAAAGTTGCACTTATGGTTCGGGCCGTTCGACCCTCGGCAGTGCACATATATGATTATTTTACGGCTCAGCCCGGTTGTCCTTATCCCGTATGCGCATGATAAATTGTTACTAAATTCATGGATATGGATTGGAAAGATATTTGAGGGAAGATGAATTAGTAATTGTTTATTTACTTCCAGTATTTACTTGGACTTTCGTGCCTTATATATTTTCTACTTCACTACCTTTACATGCCTACCGTTTTCATCATATTCTGTTAAATTATATTGTTGGACCTTAGTGAGTGTCAAATCGACCTCTCGTCTACTTCTTCGAGATTAGACGGGATACTCACTGGGTACATATATATTTATGTACTCATGCTACGCTTATGTACTTAGTTGTACAGGTTCTGAGGCTGGTGCATCTATTTGTCAAGCCGGAGCTTGGTTCTGATTATAGACGGACCTGACTTCACGGTGAGCTGCTTCTCCTGGCTATCTCTGGCAGCACCATGGAGTTTCTTTTGCTTATTTCCCATCTATTTCTTTCAGACAGTGGGACTGTATATTATATCTTTTGTATATTCTGTTAGTATGCCCGTAGGACTTGTGACACTAGTTCTTAGCACACACGTGGTAGTTATTATGGATTACGGATCTGTATATATATTGTCTCACGCCTCCTTATGACCGCTTTTGATTAAAATTGGCTAATTCCCCTTTTCAATTTATGTTTGATCAAATAAGAAATAACCCTTAGTAAATTGAGTGTTGGCTTGCCCGACCACACTGTTGGGTGCCATCATGACCTGAGTCAGGATTTTGGGTCGTGACAACATGGTATCAGAGCACTAGGTTCACGTAAGTCTCACGAGTCACGGGAAAAACCGAAAGAGTCTTGCGGATCGGTATGGAGACGTATGTACTTATCTTCAGGAGGCTATAGGGTGTTAGGAAACCTCTCTTTATTCTTATTCTATCGTGCAATCGATGGTTTACTAAATCTCATTCTTCTATTCTCTCACAGATGGTGAGGACGCATGCATCCGATGTTCTAGACCCGGGAGGGGCTGCTACCCCCGTTGCCCGAGGTTGTGGCAGAGGTCGGGGAGGGCACTGGCCCGAGGTAGGGGACGAGGGCGTCCCAGAGCTATTCCGGTTGCACCACCACAAGAGGATCCTATCATAGAGGAGCAGGATGAGGTGCCCCCAGTAGATCCTACTTCAGTAGACTTCATGACGGCACCAGACTTCCAGGAGGTCATGGGTCGTATGATGAGATTTATGGACACTATGTCCCATGCTGGTTTATTTCCAGCAGATCCTGCCGCTTCTCAGGTGGGACGGGGAGTCTAGACCCCTATTTCCCAGGTTGTAGGCCAGTTAACAGCATTACATCATACCCCGGTTACACTGCCCGAGGGTGTGGTCCAGCCTGTTGCAGCAGCACCTGAGCCCAGACCAGCTGCGGACGGCGATCCGCTGAAGTTATTGGATAGATGGACTCAATTTCACCCTCTAGTTTTCGGGGGTGAGCGAGGCAAGGATGCCCTTTTGTGGAAAGGTGCAAGGACAGACTGCACAACATGAGGATACTAGAGTTCCATGGAGTGGATTTCACTACCTTCCAGTTGGAGGGTAGAGCTCGTAGGTAGTGGCAGTCCTATATTCTCAGTAGGCCGTCAGATTCTGCTCCTGTCACTTGGGAGTAGTTCACGCAGATGTTTCTCGATAGATATATCCCACCCTCTGAGAGGGAAGAGTTGCCGTATTAGTTTGAGCGGCTAGAGCAGGGACAGATGTCAGTGACAGATTATGAGGCCAAATTTTCAGAGTTGTCTCGCCATGCACTCATGATACTACCTACTGATGCAGAGATGGTGCAGAGATTTGTGGTTGGGTTGCATCCAGGTATTAGGGCCACCATGGCCCGGGAGGTGGATATGGGTACTCCTTATCAGCTCGTGGTAGAGATTGCTCGCAGGATCGAGGGGTATCGGTCGAGGAGCAGGGAGCAGGGGCAGCAGGACAAGAGGGATAGATTCTCCAGAGATTTCAGAGGTTCCCCAGTTAGGGGCAGAGGTCAGTTTAGCAGTAGTCAGCCTAGCAGGCCTTCATATTCAGCAACTCCACTACCTCCCCGAGGTTTTCCAGCGAGGCCTCATTTCAGCGACATGCCAAAACGTTCCTACCATCGTCCAGCCATTCATAGTTCACCCAGTGGCTATCCCAGTCATCCGAGATCCTCCAACCCCTACATCAGTGCTATGCCAGAGGACTCACATCGCTCTTCGTCCATTCATGGTTCTTCTTTAGGGTAGTAGACTATGGTACCTGGAGGTTGTTACGAGTGTGGGAAGCCAGGTCATATAGTAGTCCGGCCACCTAGAGGTGGAGGAAAGGTCGGCAGGGGTCGTCCTAGAGGTGGAGGACAGTCAGGAGGAGGTCAGGCAGCTCCTGTTCACTCTGGTAGAGCTCAGTCTTCCGGTACTCCAGCTATATTTTATGCCATTATGGCCAGACTAGTTGCAGTGGCCTCAGACTCTATGATCACAGGTATTATCTCAGTATGTGGTAGAGAGGCTTCAGTATTATTTGATCCAACATCCACCTATTCATATATTTCAGCATTATTTGCTCATTTTCTAGATGCTCCTCGCAAGTCCTTGGGTTCTGATGCGTGGCTAGCATTCATGATTTTAAGCATTATATACCATGCATTCTATGTGCTTTAATGATAAAAATACACGTCGTATGTGCCTAATGGGGTTTATTTAATGTGTAGG
>ML374750.1:0-47561 GCA_005239525.1 Nicotiana knightiana | reverse complement strand
CATCATGTAAATCTCCTTGAAGAAATGCATTGTACACATCCATTTGATGTATACACCACTATTCTTGAGATGCAATAGCCAACATCCATATGTGACTTTTTAGGATGTTGAAGAAACTGACTGAGTGTCTGTACACTAAAAGCAATGCCTGGTCTTGTCATTGTAATATACAGCAGTTTTCCTATCAATCTTTGATACACAATGTGATCTTCTAATTCTTGGTCTTCAACTCTGACTTGTGTATTGTTTCGCTTGATACTGTCATCATATTTTTTTGTTGTGAGTTTTATATTGTAGTCCAAAGGTGTGATAGCTGGTTTTGCAGCCCCTAAGCCAGTTTCAGATATAATTTCCAATGCATATTTTCTTTGATGCATCAATATCCCTTGTTTGGATCTGGCAAACTCAATACCTAGAAAATATTTCAGCTCCCATAAATCCTTCATTTTGAAGGCACTTTGTAAATCTGTCTTTGTCTGTTGTATCAACTTGAGACCGTCTCCTGTAATAAGCATGTCATCTACATATACTAATACTATAGTCATGCCCTCAGTGATTTCTTGAAAAATAGTGAATGATCAAACTTGCTCTGTTGAAAAGAATGACTAATTAGAGCTTCAGTTAGTTTTGCATTCCATTGTCTTGGAGCTTGCTTTAAGCCATACAGGGATTTCACTAGTCGACACACTGATTTCTCCCCCTGACTATTAAATCCCTGTGGTATTTGCATATAAATTTCATCATGTAAATCTCCTTGAAGAAATGCATTGTACACATCCATTTGATGTATACACCACTATTTTTGAGCTGCAATAGCCAACACAGTTCTTACTGTCTTCATTTTTACAACTGGACTGAATGTTTCTTGATAATCAATGCCTTCTTGTTGACTGAATCCTTTTGCTACTAACCTTGCTTTGAATCTCTCAATTTCTCCTGTTGCTTTATATTTTACCTTATATATCCATTTGCATCCTATTTTATGTTTTCCCTGTGGTATAGTTACAATTTCCCAGGTATGGTTATCTTCCAATGCCTTAATTTCAGCTTGCATTGCTTCTATCCATCTTGGATCTTTAATGGCCTCTGCATATGATTTAGGCTTTATGACTGTAGATATAGCAGCTGTAAACGCTTGATACTTTGGAGAGATATTCTCGTAGCTGATATATTTGTTTAAAGCATATGGAGTATCTTGATGTACATTAAGTGATACAAATTCTTAAAGCCAGATTGGAGGACTTTTTTCTCTTTGTGACCTTCTAATCTCTGTCTGTCTTGTAGAACTGCTGGAAACTTCTATCATATTGTTAGAGTTATTAGAAATAGAATGAGTGATAGGAACCATACCTGTTTGTTGACTTTCTGTTGTTTGTTGTTGATGATTTGTCTGTTTTTGACTCTCTTGTATATCTGAGTTATTTCTAGTCATATATTCATTTGAGTCAAATGTTGCAATGTTATGGTATTCCTCTAAATCAGTCAATTCTTGATTGTTGTATGATGTATCATATGCCAGTTGTTGTAGACTGTCATCATAAGCAAACAACCTTGTAGCCACTGACTGCTCAAAACTTTGCTTAAATGGGAATGTGTCTTCTCTGAAGTTGACTTCTCTACTTATTAGAAAACTCTTATTCTCTGGATCATATAGTAGATAACCCTTTTGGTTTTAACCATAGCCCATATGTATAGTTGGTCTTGCTCTAGNTATTATAATTCTTTCTAAACCTTTGATTTCCTCCAAAGCCACTTCTAGTATACATAGCTATATCATACTGACTGGCTGCTATTGCTGGATTAGCATCAAGTATTCCTGTAGTTGCAGCCACAGCCCTTTGCCCTTCTTCACTGATGATCAGTCCATAGGCTTGATTCACAGAAGGAGTTGGACTCATCATCAAAATTTGACTTCTTGCTTGACTATACGATTCATTCAATCCCATCAAGAATTGAAACAGTTTTAACTTCTGCATATGCACCATAAACTCTCTTGATCTTGCACATTCACAGCTAGGAGCAGGAACTAGAGCTTCAAACTCTTCCCATAAATCTTTGAGCTTCGAGAAATATACAGAAACTGAAGTTGTCCCTTGACTTAGAGTAGCAATTTCTTTATGTAGATTGAATGACCTCGAACCATCTACTTTATTAAATCTTTCATGAAGATCATTCCATACTGCCTGGGCACTCGATGCATACATTGTACCCCCTAACAGACCACTTGAAACAGAGTTCAAGCTCCAAGATAACAAAATTGCATTAACTCTCTCCCAATGAGTCCAATTATACTCTGGAAACTTTTCTTTCGACCAAGACCCATCAACTAACCCCAATTTGTTTCTACCCAGCAAGGCTACTTTCATAGATCTATACCACATGGAATAATTCTCAATTCCAGTTAATTGAAATGATATAATCTGAATTCCACTTACTTCCGATGGTGACAGAAACAAGGGGTGGTTGTAATCGATCTCTTGGTTTTGATTTCCAGTCATTCCGAGTGAAGAAGCTGCTGCATGTACTGTCTGAGTGCCATCATTTATCACTCCATTGTTATTAGCCATTTTTGCACACTATCAAGAAATTCACAGAAGAAGAATTGTTTCTTGGATCGTTTCTGAGCACTTAGTGTAGCTCAAAGCTCTGATACCATGTAATTAAGCTTGTACTAGCACAATTAGATCATGAACATGAAGAAGTATAGAAGGTTCATCAATGGTGAAGAAGAAGATGATGAGGAAGAAGATGATCAAGAAGACGGTTGAAGAGAGAGTTAGAAAATAGAGAGAGAAAGTAGTGAATTATGTGTATTTTCTCTTATTTTTGTACACTTGATACAAAATGTATTGATTTACTTATACACAATCAATAATGAATTAGATAGCCAATTAACTAACTAATTACTCACTAACCAATACTATAACTAATTAACAAACTAATAACTAACTTATGGAAATAACTAACTAATCTTACTAGTTTGTTGTATTATTTTATTTACTACACCTTTATTATATATATTGCATCTTTTCCCACTACTCTAAAATTCTTATTCTCGGTCATTCTATAATTTCTCAAATATACTAGATTCCTGTTGTGTAATTAAGTGGCATTAAAGGGGAACAATTTCCTACTAAATATTATTTAATTCCTAAAGCTCGAACACGATATTTTAGTTAAAAATACAAGGATCCTATCCATTCCATCAGAATTCTCTGCGGTTATTTTATCACTCAAAAAATACTTACATTTGAATATCATCAAAAAGAAGATTATGATGGTGCTTTTTAGTTTTTAATATAGGTCTAGCAATAATTAGCTTTCATAATGCGTAAAGTCATTAAAATAATCAGGTGTTAATATTCTAACGAGTTAATGATAAACTGTCTTAATATCCTAATTAATTCCAGCTGATTAGAAAGCTAGTTTAGACTACTACTTCGAGAGAGAAAATATTCTAGAGAAGTCACGGGTTCTGTTACGAAAATTTGTGAAAGGATAGGAATTCTAACTGCTTATTATATAAAATTAACTATTACACACTATTTATTATAAGTTCCTAGGAAAATTTATGTGTATTTAATTAGCCACTGAAATAACACAAGTAATTTCCTTTAAAAAATAATATGGGACGAAAACTTTAACGGGAAGTGGGTCTCCTACGTTTGTTCTAGTACCTTTATACAAAAAAATTCTAAAATGTTAAACAAATACGAAAATAAACAATTTCTCCTTCCAACAATCGCCTTTAATTTTTATAATCTACGAGAATTTATGGATATCAATTTACATCCAAATATCCAATCATTCAAGCGAAAACAATCCAGAGCTTTAATGACGTAACATAGTTTAACTTTTTCATTTTTGTATTTGAGATTATATTATTTATGAATTTTTATAAGATATTTTTTATGACTGTGGTGTCCGAATCACCTTGCTCCTCACGACTATTTTATTGGATATATCATACATGTATCAAAGTATTGGGTGATCTTTGTCCATTAAAGTTTGGGCATATGTGAAGAAATCATCGACTTCATTGATCACTACGATGAATTTTTTCGTGGTGCTTAGAGTAGCAAAGATTGCAAAATCTAGAAAGATATAGAAAGACGTTTTTTGAGTGTTATCAATTGGAAAACTTTTTGGAGCAGAAAAGCTTTTTAAAATATATTTTTTTTAAAAAGATTTACTTGTTGGTTGTTGATTTAAAAAGATATGGTAACGTTTTAAAAAGACATCATTCAAATCTTTTTTATTTAGCAAACGACAGAATCACAGAAAAACAAAGGAAGAAACAGAAGAGGGGAACAGAATTGAGTGGGCGATTTGGAGATTAGTGAAGAAAATGTGATGAGGCTGAGCAGGAGAGTGGGTGCTCCCTTCCAACTGGTCGGAGGTGGGTGGTGGCGGGCCGAGGCGGATGTAACGTTACGAGTTAATCTGTATTCTATATTTTTAATATGTAAATATATACATAAAAATTATTAAAAATAAATTACAAAACCCATAATATTAAAAGTATACGAAATTCAATATTAATTTTTTTTTTATAGATTGAACTCATCAATTCAAAATATTGAATTTGCATGTACAGGGTATCTTTTAGAGTCACACTCATCTGATCTAAGATTGGACAAAAATAATACTATTCATATGTGTATGTATGTATAATAAGGCTCTATATATATTCTTGCAAAGTAAATTCCATTCTTTCGTGGGGCATCATGTCTTGGCGTTGTAAGACATGGTTTGAGGGTGAAGGTTTCCTATATATATAAAATTTGGTGTAAGAAAATAGTTTTAACCGAGTCAAATTCGTTGTAAAGATTAATTTCTCCAAATGATTAGAACTAATGATGTTTACAATATTTAATTCTAATTCTTTTAAAATTACGAGTGTAATAAAAGCATTCATCTACATTTTCGTTTGTAAAATGCAGATTTAGTATTGTAAAATACAGAATAATCAATACGTTTAAAGTAAACCTGAATCTGTGTCGGACACATTTACTAAATAAGGAAATTATTTATTATCAAAAAAGTTTATATTCCTAAAACTCGAACTCGAGACGAAATAAGGGTGTCCTTCACCAGAAGTGGAGGGGCCTAGAGGAGGGTAGTAGTAAACACAAGTACCCTACCCACCCAACCTTGGCCAAGAAAATGCCACGCCTCTTTGCGCTTAAATCCAAATCCCATGCTCTTTGGCTGGTTGGCCACCCATTGCCGACATTTGCACTTTCAAATTTTAATCCCTAATTGCCATCTCTCTTTTTTTTTCTTTTTCTTTTGGTTCTTTTTGCAATACTCTTTATATCTTGGATCCACAGACATATATTCATTTTCATTATCGCCATTTTAAAAAAATAAAAATAAAAATAGCTAGATCTCACAACCCCATAATTCTTGGAGTAAAGTGATCTCGATCATGTTTCTTGATCCACCAACATCGATCAATTAAGATTTGAATATTCACGATTTTTTTTTTATCATTAATGCAACTATATAATTTGTGACTATACCCATGCGTATAGTCACATCCTCTGCACATATTGCCCTCCATAATCCATTAATAAATGAATTTTCGGCAAATAATATTTCATGGTTATTAACAAATTTAGTAAAAGTTTATTGATGTGCGACATCAATATTGGAATTTTCAACGGTGTTCCAAATCTTTTTTTTTTTTTGAGCAAAAACTAATTGAAATTAATGTCCTAGCTACATACGCGAGTTGTAAGCCTTTTTTCGCTCCTTAACGATATCATAATTTCCTAACAGTACTAATTATAATGTAAAAAAATAGGACAATATAATAAAGTATGGAATATAGATAGCCACAAGTCATCTACGTTTATTGTCACATACGTGGGTTCAGTCCTCCAAATCTGTTAGACTTCTCTTCAATCTATTCATAGCGAGATCGATCAATTTCAGGTCAAATAGAAAAACGATGTAAGGGAAAACATATAAGGGAAAACATGAAAATACGTTGCAAGATTTCTTTAACGAAATGGACAAATTGATGGGGTAAAGTAGCACCCTAATGAAGATGCAACAGTGACAACACGATGGGCCATTGTACCAAATATCACCACTACCTATAGCTAATGTGTGAGACCCTCAAACCCTAAACTTTTGCCTAACATCGTTTTCTTGCTCCTTTAAAATTTATAAACTTTAAATTCTGTGTTCGCTGATGTTTGCTACTCCTATTTTAATTTGTTATTGCTCCATCATGTTTTTGGCTTGTTTTATTATTGTGACTTTTCAAGAAAACAAGATGGTTTATTGTTTTTTTTCCCTTTAATTTTGTTGCTTTTTTATGATGTTTTGGCCTGGAATGTTGTGTGAGTTTTCAATAAGCTAAGTAGATGAATGATTGGATTTTCTTCAAATTTGTTTTTGCTCCTCGTGCTTTTCAAAAGGATGATTAAATTGCTAGAACCATTCGCCCCCACTTGATGCCTTTGGATATTGCATAATTCCTTCGTGACTTTTCCCTTTTGGTCCCATTGCTTTATCATTCATCTCGTCTTATGCACACAAAAATGAAAAAAAAACTCTTTTTTTTTAAATCCTTTTTTCCGCAATATATTCGTAGATTGTCACAACAATTTAAAGTGATACTGATGGGAGTCTTTCCTCACTCCTCGAAACAGAAATATATTTTTAAAAAATATTATGAATAATTTTCTTCGTTAATATTGTTTTAGTTTGAAATAGGGAGAGAGCATGTGAAAATTGGGCGAGTTTAGAGTAGCAGTCTATTATTACATTTATTGAGTGTTCTCTCTATTTTTATGGTTATATTTTTCATGTGTTGGGACCTGTATGAACATAATTAATTCATTTTTATGATTACATTTTTCATGTGTTGGGACTTGTATGTACATAATTAATTATGACAAAAAAATTACATAATTAATTCATTTTAATTTCTTCTTTGTAACTGGATAATCACTTGGTTAAAGTATGTGTAATTTTTGGACTTTGGTCAGTTTTCAATCACTCTCAACGAGAGATAGCAAATACTTGTACTCAAAATATGTTGAAAATATAAAGGTCAAATTTCAGCCAAAAGGTAAAAAAGAGAGCTAACTGGCACCTAAATCAGTCCTTTTCGATCTTCTGTTCCTTTTATTGGTACATTACCTAATCAATTTTAACAAGTAAAACTTATATTCATTGGAGGAATTTCATCTATCTATTTTCGCCATAACAATTTTCAAGAAACTAAAAGCCTGTGCATTTACATGATTAGTCAAATTTACGTGTGGAATGAATTTCTCTGGAGCAGTAGCTTTTTTTCCGATCCTACATTAAAGCGCGATGTTTCGTACACTGAGCTGCCATTTTATATATAATACAAATTTTTAGTCAAAGTTATTGAGTTCAACTGAACTCATAGCTTATATTATATATCCGTCCCTGTATTTATGAATATTGTATATACACTAATCATATAACTTTTTAGTTTTATAATAAATAGATATACAAGATTAGATCAACGAAAATTCGTAGGTCACTTCCTAGAGAACAACTAATAACTTTTTTTCTTCTCTATTGTGGGCTGTGACTCATCTATTGATATTGTCGTGAAAAGAAATACTCAACTTGTTCAACGCACAAATAATTTCAATTTAGACACATAACGGATGTTGGCATAATTAATCCTTGAAAATGAAACATGTTATAATAAAGTGATAATCTTTGAAGGAATTTAAAATTTCTAAAAGTGTCCTTAATTATAATAGTAACATATATTAGCCATAGCTATCTTTTAGTACTCAACAAAAAGTTTTTATTGTTATCTTTTGGTGTATGAATTGAATACAAAATTATTAGCCAGTCTTGTGTTTATATATGCAGTGATATACAATATGTCATAATTGTTTTTTGGTCCACCAAATTTTACGTCATTCATATCATTAGATTTGTCTATATATTTATTTAATATAACACAGAAAGATTATTTAAATTCGTCACAGAAAAAGATGTAAATAAAATGTACAAAGCAACCTCTTCATTCCCTTTTTGAGTGACACGACCATATATTTTTTTTTGCGCTTTACTTTTCATGTAGTTGCTCATATATTTTCAATACACTAATTTTTAGTGGGATTATTGTTCAGATATGCAATTCTCGACCATTAACTTAAGTGAAAAATTACATTATATATCCCATAGTATTTAATTGCACAAACTAAGTGATAAATTTTTCCAAGAAAGTAGTAATACTTCATAATCTCAAAATTTTGTCTACATTTTCAAACATTGAATCGAATGAATTAAACGCTCTTTAAATAAATTCATGTAGTTTTAGACAACTCCAAGCCCTACAACATAATACCTTCTATGTAATTTTTTATTTTATTTTTGGTAATTAATATTTTATGTCAAAATTAACACTGCTTAGACCAAACATCGAAATGTGGAGAAAAAACAAAAAGACAATGCTTGAAGTCATACTTAAGTATTGGACAAAATCTCACTCAATTGAATCCTCTTGTTGACCAAACATGCATTGAGATTGAGAACATTTAATTACATATTTAAAAAATAAACAATTTAATGTATCAAATCACATTTATTCCGTTTTCATACTCCAAATCTTACAAATTTATTTTTCTAATTTAAGCATCCGAAATTTAAAGCACAATATTTCGATTCATTCGATTTCCATCAGAAAAATACGCTATAGTAAATTTACGATTATAATATTTATTTCTATGCGAATAAATACCAAACGAAGCATATATTACTATTCGAGATTATTAATCCCATAATTATATAGAACCTTGTACGCATATCAAATGACCCCCAAAAATCTATGCAAATTTTTACCAACAACAACAACATCAACAAACTCAGTGTATTCTCATAAATAGTGTTTGGGGGTCATGGTGGAACCAAAATTTTCATCAAGGAATATCAAAATATAAATAATTAAAATATATCAAAAAATCAAGGGAAGTCAAAATATAATAAATAAAAATTTATCTAACAATATAATGTAATTTTCCGATGACTTTGTTCAATATTGCTCCACTACTATCTAAAAAGGATAGTGTATATGTAGTCCTAATTCCTATCTTTTAAAGATAGAAATAGTGTTATCGATTGAGTCTTGCTTGCAAAATTACCAAAGTGGTAAAAAGAAAATCTGAAAAATTGACTGTTGGAGGTAAAAATAGAGAAAAGCATGCGGTAAAAGAGCGAACAAAACAAAACGTGTTCATCAGTGAACGGCCCAAATTGTACGACAACTCCACCCCTACAACTCCCGTATGGGACATTAGCGTATAATACAAACACATCGTCACGTCCCCCCCTCGCCCCACCCCCACAAATTTCACAGGTTCCCCGTAATTTCACTCAAAACCAAGTCCTTTTCTGTCTTTTCACCTCTGCCCTTTTCCTCCTATATAATCCACCTCCCCGTTTTCCGTTTTCTCTCCGCTTTCTCAAATCTCAGCTTCTTCCCTCTCTAACCATATCTCCATTTTTTTACACACGCCAAATTGCTAAAAGCAACTATTTCAGTATTTCGATTTTCGAGAAATAATGGGTTTTCCAGTGGGTTACACGGATTTATTCCTACCCAAATTGTTAGTCCACGTACTAACAATTCTGGGTTTTATCAGAAAGTTTATTTGCACGCTTTTCACAGTTCTGGGTCTAGGAGATTTCCTCGAACCCGAAATGTCATTCCCAACCCGACCCGAATCTCACTCGGAGCTCCACTCAGTGTCAGCAACGTTGATCCGGGAGCTGTTGCCGGTGGTTAAGTTCTCTGAACTGGTTGACCCGCCGGAGAGCTGTGCCGTTTGCTTGTACGAATTTGATGGGGATGATGAGATCCGACGGCTAACAAATTGCCGACATATATTCCACCGGAGCTGTTTGGACCGTTGGATGGACCATGATCAGAAGACTTGTCCACTTTGCCGTACGCCGTTTATTCCCGACGATATGCAAGATAGTTTTAATGAGAGATTATGGTTGGCTTCCGGCATTTCTGATTTTTACGGCGAGTATTCTCCGGTCGCCGCCGGTTTGTAGCGTTACTAATTTATTTTGGTGGTTGGTTGTATATACTACAAGAGAAAGAAAAGAAAAAAAGATGAGGGAGGAAAAGAGAAAAAAAAAAAAATTACTCCTATTGTATAGTGTACAATTTTGAGAATATGGAATGAAAATCAATAGTTTTAATTTTCATTTTTCGTGAATTTTTTAACTCTACTTACTTCTTTTGCATTTTAATTTAACCTAAATTTAGGTGTCACGCTCATGTTGTGAAAATCAATTAAGGTCCAGTCAATTTTGTTACAAATAATTCGTACACTTTGTTTGGTCAACTATTGAATATATTGGATAAAAAAGACTATCCATTCCCATAAATTCATTTTTTTTGCAAAGACTATGAATGAGAAAAAAAAAATATCAAGACATGTTCAAAATCATTTAATTGAAGGGCAATTATAGCAATTTAATGTGTATTACTTTTTGCTAGTAATATGAATAAATTAGACAATTAGTTGTAAGAGTTCCATTGTTATGCTGGCTGTTGGAGTATTTATTTTTATGCAATTAATTGCAAATAGGAGACTAATTCTAAAATTATAAACTATCTCAAGCTTGGAACTGACAATATTTTTGGTCAATAATAACTTTGGATTAGCACAAATTGAAGCGTGGCTAATTAATTGATTAAGCTTTGAACAAGAGATGAGAGATGAGGGATGAGATTTGATATCACAACTTCAACTATTTTTTAATATTTAGGATAATTAATTACACTCAAAAATTATCATAGGACGTTGCTTTCAGGAGAGGAATATAACGCATTAGGGTGTTGTACTGTTGGTGCTCGGTGTTAAGTTAGTACCTTCCCGTTTAAACCGGATCTTGTCTTCCACTTCCGCGGTGTACGATACTACTCCAAGACTTCTGTCAAATTTGCGCGGGACACCTTGTTTGATCGCTCCTATTTAACTTATAGTTATTTTTTTAAAATTTTTTAACTTGTACTCACTTTTTAAATAACTTCAGCTCCCCTTTCCCTCGCTGAGCTGAAGTTCACCAGTTAAGCTGAAGTTCGCCAGTTATAAAGACAAAACTTCAGCATACGGGGCTGAAGTTCCCCAGTTACAAAGACAAAACTTCAGCTCTAGAGGTGAAGTTTCCCAGTTACAAAGACAAAACTTCAGCTCTAGAGGTGAAGTTTCTCAGTTACAAATTCCCATGTTATAAAGACAACAACTTTAGCATACGGGGCTGAACTTCCCCAGTTTACAAAGACAAAACTTCAGCTCTAGAGCTGAAGTTAACTTGGGGAACTTCAGCCCGTATGCTGAAGTTTTTGTCTTTATAACTGGGAAACTTCAGCCCCGTATGCTGAAGTTCTCCATTTACAAAGACAAACTTCAGCTCTAGAGCTGAAGTTCCTCATTTACTAGAGCTGAAGAACTTTAGCTCTACGAAAGCTACTTCAGGCCCGTCTACTAGAATGCTGAAGTTTTGCATGATTGCCTTTGCTACTTCAGCCCAGCATGCTGAAGTTATGCGCAAAAGCGGGTACAGACGCAATTTTTTTTACAAAGCGGGTATAAGTTAAAACGTGACACAAAAAGTGGGTACGGATGCAAAAGCCCCAAGATTTCTACTTAATTTGTAATTCATTTTCATTTATATAGTGTTTATTCCCAAAATTAGATAACAATTAAATTTTTAAGTGATTTTAAGAATATGTGGATTAATTTGATACAAAGCAATAAATTAAGTCAAACTGAACAAACAAAGATAAAATGGATTCGAATCACACGAGAAGGATTCCAGCTTTAGTGAAATATTCACCTTCGATCTGGGGGCAGCACTAATGAACCAGAGAAAGAGCTAATAAAAGAGAAAATAATAATAATAATATATTGCTTTGGAATGTGTGTTACAATGTGTGTCTGAATGATTAGACCCCTTTTATATAGTATGAGAGTCCGATCCTAAGTACAACTCGGTAAAAGGTAAAAAATCTTCTGATTATTTGATTGCCCGACAATGTTCTTTGAAGTCGTTCAAGGCTAGGACCGATCCCGAGCCATGACCCTGATATTATCGAGGGTGGGCGTCAAGTCCCCAAATTCTGGTTCGATGAGACTTTTGCCTCGATTTTTGTCCCCTATCATTATGTCTCGAGCTTGGCTTATTTCGTCGGAGCCTGAGGTGTACCATGAGCCCGATTTTACACGTATAAAATTAGTAATATGTTCATAAATTTTCCTTTAAATATTTCTAGGCAATTTTAGTTAAACTGCGTATGAAATTCAATTGTCATGTTATAATAACAAAAAGATCATTTCATACTTCACCATCTAGTGCGCATGTCTTTACTCTTAACTAAACGAAACAAATTATATTTTGGTTTAATTATTTGGTGCCTCTCGATTAATTCACATTCATCTGCCTTAAAACGTATTGACCCAGAAAAAATATATAAGTTTCTTCATTTTCAAAGCTAATTGATGATAATAATTATCTTTTAACCATTCCCTCTCTGGCTAATCAATGAACCACTCCATTTCAAATATATAATTCCAATAAAAAAGAAGAAAATGCAATGAAATAATAATTAAATGGTTCTCATATAAGTTAGCGCTAGCAACTTTTTCGATTGAACTTGGATTTGAGTTTGGTGTCAGACATAGAAGAATAGAACCTATGTCTTAGGTCTTAGAATTAGCTAGGGTTTTCAGATACCTAATATTCGTTGGCCCCTACAACCAAAAAACACCTATGTATCCCTACCCAAGTTTAGACTAGGACTCAAAAGCAACTTTTAACCTTTTTTGGTTTCTTGTTATATATTCCATATTTCTACTGAAACTTGATTAAATTTATATGAGGGGTAAAATGTTCCTTAATAAATATGATTCATTCTCAGCATCGGTGAATCTAGAATAGCTAAGGTGCGCAATCTTTCTGGATTGTCGTGGCCAACGATAATATTAGACCAATTTTATGAAATATATATATATAAAATATCTAGTTTACGTGCATCATAAAACGATCCAAATCCGCCCTTGATGCTCAGGACTCGAACTTGAGATTCATAATTAAAGAATGAAAAAGTACTTATCACTTCAATATAATCTAAAAGGACCCTGAATTCAATCAACAGTTATTTTACTTTTAGTCCGCGCCAAATATTATTTATATACGTAGCCAAAAAAGTATATGAAGTTTGCATATTTTTTATATATAACCTAATAAATATATATACATAAATTTTATTTTTTGATTATTATTTTGAGAGATGGTTATGTTATTTTCTTAGTGCTCAATTGGGATAAGTAGATATCTAAAGCCGCAATAGTGAAAAGCAAGTGTCAATGTGTCAATAGTAGCACATTGTTTATAACCTGGCCTCATTGGTTGGTCTTAATAGTTTTGGCAAAACTGCCATTTGTAGTGTTGGCCTTGATCTTTGTGCCATTCTTTGTTTGTTTGTCCCTCAAATATTCAATTAACCGACACCTTTACGACTTTGTTACTGTCTCCTAATTATTGAGCTTTATTATTGGTGTTTGTTAATATTCCTCATCTTCTTTTTGGGTACAAAGTGAAAGCTGTCAATATATATATACCACAAGTTCTTTGTCGAAAAAGAACATTTCAGAGATAAAGGGATTATAGTAACCAACTTATTTACATCTCATACTCAGTCAATTTTAAGTCCATCCAATAGAATTGCACAAGAAATCAGTTGATAAAAGTGGTGGAGTATAGTGCCCATGCATTGTGGTAATAGTTCTAAATCTTTGCTTATCAAAAATTGTTCTGGATTAATTTTATGAAGAGTTATTCAAATTTAATCAATTGATTACTAATCATAAAACTAATATACAAAATTAATCATGCATTATATGATAGAAAACAAAATGAACGTAAAAAATGCTACAGTAAAACTGTTTACCCTAAAAACGGATAACAATTGAATTTTTACGTGGTTTTAAGGATACGTGATATAACTTGTCACAAACTAAGAAAATTTATAAATTGATATTGAAATTGACTGTAAAAAAAAATAAATACAAACCAAACAAATCGTATAGCTTTCGCCCTCGAGTTAGGTCACCCAGTTGAGCCAAGTGAAGATTCTATTGATTTATAAATAGAGTAAGAATATTGAAAGCTAAAAGAATGCAGTGTATTGTTTTGTATTGCGTAAATATAATGTGTCTTACAAATGATCAGACACCTTTTATATTATGGGGGAGTCCTACTTTTGTCACAACTCTAAATAAAGTAAGAAATCTCATGATTGGCTAATTAATCGGCCTCATCTTGATACGTGCCGAGATTTCCGCTGTGATCCTTGCTCGATTACGGATAATTTGGCTTTCCGTATTGATTAGGTAAACTTTCATCGGTCTCGCTCGATTTCTATTTTGCTTGGTCTCGATCTTGACCGATCTTTGAGTTACGAGCTCAGCCATTTCACCATGACTCGATATAACACGTGAATGAACCTAAACCTATTATGTTTCAATCTCAATTAATCATACGAAGAGCAAGCCCTTTTAACAATATAAAAAAACATAAGATTACTAGTTTTTAGCACTTATATTACATAAAAAAAAATGTTAATTATTCATCTTACTATTTCAAGGTGAGTTGAAATATGATTCCCCAGCCCAAAGGAGAGAAGTCATGGAATATCTTATAAAGAATATCCATGCGGGCGTAGTTTGACTTTAATATTGATTGAAGCAACTGTTGGAGAGAAAGTACCAGTCAGACCTGCAAGCACCGAATAGTATGCAGCGGCAGTTTTTAATTATACAAGGGATCGTTTGGTTTAAACACAAGTTATATTGAAATTAATTATAATATGATTAATTATATTAAAACTATTTATTTTGGTTTTATTTCTTATTGATTGTTGGGTGTGTTATATTAATCTTGTGATTATCAATTTAATACTTTATCCTGTGATAACTTATCTTGGATTACTATTTTACACTCTGACATAAATAAGTTATTTCGGTCTATTTTTAATCTTGGGATAACTTATCCCAGAAATACTAAGCAAACAAGGGATAATAATGTACTAAATATTATCCTAAAATTATGTTTGTTTATTCATCATACCAAACGACCCCTAAATATTATCGTGGGGATGAATATGATCTTTTATCCTTAGGACCCGTTTGGCCATAGATTTTGCCAAAATAAATTTGAGTTTTATTTGGCGAACACATGTTTGATCATAGATTTTACCTATATTTTAAAAAAAATCCCAAATCCCAAAATCAGTGGGCTAAAATATCACTATTATATTTTTTTAAAAATGTCCCAAACTTTTGTATTTTATAAAAGAGCCCACCATTTACTATTTTGTAACAATGTTACTTCGTCTTCTCGGTCATTTGATAGTGTATCATGTAGTTCATTATAAAAATGATAATTTTGTACCAAATTTATTTATGTTCAGGACTATGATTTGCGATAATATAATGAATTTTAAAATGGTACTTTTAGGTATTTGTGATAATTTTTAGAACTTGTGGATATAAGTCATGTTTCATATTTTTCCAAAATAAATTTGGAAAATATGTTTTGAAAACTGATGTCCAAACACATTTTCATCTTCAAACCAAACTTCACCCAAATCAAAATTTTTAAAATAAATTTGGAAATTTATGGACAAATGCTAGCTTAATCAACAGTTTTGTGTTTGAGCACTAAAATTAAAAAAATTATAATTGGGAACACTTTACCTTTAATGGACGTTATGCGATACAAAATTTCGATTAATCAGGGGCTCCAAAATACGTACCAGATAATGAGTGAGAAATAAAACAGAAAAATAAAATCCGTTATCCCTAATTTTTCACCAATCTTCTTTGTACTTAATATGGAATTATGAACTGAATTATCACTTGGACTGCAAAAGGTACACATAGTATGTGATATACAAATAAATCTTTTTCTTTCTTTGGACAAAGAAATCACATTAAAAATTAGTTCATTCGTGCACGAAAAAGAGAATAAAAATATACATCTCCGTACATGTATGAATTATGAACTAGACGTGCTCGATGCGTAATGAAGCTTCTATGCTGGATTACTTTCCTTAGTGCCACGTGTCTAATGCCCGACAAATTGTATTATTCTATACTTCCTTCTGTTTATAATAAATGATTAATTTATTTTTCGTACACACCATTAAGAGAATATAATCTCCTAAAGAAAAAAGATGTACTCCCTCTGTTCATTTTTAGTTGGCAGGTATACTAAAAATATATTTTTATTTTTATTTGTCACTTTAAGCATATCAAGAGAAAACAATTTTTTTTTGTTATACCCATTATATTTATTACTCATTTCACATCATTTTCTCAAATCCAATAAAATATGCATCATGCACTTCATTTACTATTTCTTAAGGGGCGTGCAAAGTCAAAACGTGCCAAGTAAAAGTAAACGGAGGGAGTATTTACTAAATTAACCTTAATTAATTGTTACCTTGACACACTAAAATATGTAATAAGAGCAAATTTTGGAAACATATAATTAATTATTTCTTGATTATGTAAATGGACAATTATTTTAAATCAAAATAAAAAGGTAAAATAGTCATTTATTGTGGACCAGAGGAAGTAGTAATTAGTGACTACGTCTCAATTAGTAGGAACGCAAAACCTATTATGCAAAATGATCGAAAGAAAAAGAAATTATAAGGAAAATACTTCAATTTGATACGTTCCATTTGTTGGGTTTTAAGCTTGGTAGAACTTAGTTTTAAGCTTGGTGTAGCTTAAAAAGGGTGAATGAGAAATGGAGGGAAAATGAAATATTTGAGTTTCCCTTCTTGCCAAAGGGACATTGTCCCATATTGGAGGAAGAAAAGACTTTTGATAGGTATATATTCAATTGCTCTTCTTCAATCGAACTGTTGTTCCACCGGCAGAGAAACTGGGGAAATTTTCTGGAGCCAACTTCAAAGGATGGCATCAAAGGGTGTTCTTCTGGCTTACCACACTTGGTATGCAGAAATTCACTAGTGAAGAACCTCCAGTGCTTGCTGCGGACATGACAACCAACGAGAAATTCATGATTGTTGAGGCGTGGAAGCAGGCAAATTTTCTTTGCAAAGGCTATATCTTAAGCACTTTAGAGGATGACTTGTTGAATGTTTACAGTGCAATGAATACTTCGAAAGAATTATGGGACGCACTTGAGAAGAAGTATAAGACGGAAGATTCATGCTTGAAGAAGTTCGTGGTTGCTAAGTTTCTATACTATAAAATGATAGACAACAAAACTGTGGGAACCCAAGTTTAGGAACTTCAACTTATTTTTCATGACCTTATTGCTGAAAGTATGGTCGTGAATGAAGCATTTCAAGTGGATGCAATGATTGAAAAATTGCCTCATTCGTGGAGAGATTTCAAGAACTATCTTAAGCACAATGAAGTTGGAAGATCTTGTGATACGTCTCAAGATTGAGGAGGACAACAAAACAGCCGAGAAGAAGTCTCGTGGAAATTCAACGATCATGGGAGATAATATCGTTGAGAAGACCGCTCCAAAAAGTAAGAAGAGGAAGAGGTCTTCTGGGCAGACTAAGGAGCAGAACAAAAAGAAATTCAAGGGCAACCGCTATAATTGTGGAAGAGTTGGTCACAAAGCCTCTGATTGTCGTCTCCCGAAAAAGGATAAGAAGAAGGGACAAGCCAACATAGTGGAGAATAATGATGACATTGATGATCTTTGTGCAATACTTTCGGAATGCAACCTAGTTGGAAACCCGAAGGAGTGGTGGATTGACTTTGGAGCCACTCGACATGTTTGTGCTGTCAAAGAAGCATTTGCGACTTACTCTACATCTGGTCCAGAAGAAGAGATTTCCATGGGAAATAATGCAACAACCAAGATTGAAGGTTATGGGAAGATATTCACGAAGATGACTTCCGGCAAGGTGTTAACGCTCAACAACGTTCTTCACGTTCCTACTATTAGGAAGAATTTAGTTTCTACTTCTTTACTTGTGAAGAATGGATTCAAATGTGTATTTGTTTCTGATAAAGTTGTTGTAAGAAAGAATGAAATGTATGTTGGAAAAGGCTACCTCATGGAGGGCCTTTTCAAACTCAATGTAATGGTTGTTGACAGTATGAATAAAATTTCAGCTTCTTCTTATTTATTAGAGTCAAATGATTTATGGCATATTGGTTTAGGACATGTCAATTATAAAACCTTGTGGAAATTAATTACTTTAGAAGTATTTTCTAAATTCGAGTGTAATAAATCAAAATGTCAAATATGTGTTGAATCTAAGTTTGTAAAATATCCTTATAAGTCTGCTGAAAGGAATTCAAATCCTTTAGACTTAGTTCATACTGACATTTGCGATATGAAGTCGACACCATCTCGAGGTGAGAAAAAGTATTTTATTACTTTTCTTGACGATTGCACTCGATATTGTTATGTTTATTTGCTTAATTGTAAGGATGAAACAATTGAAGCATTTAAGCAATACAAGAATGAAGTGGAAAATCAATTGAATAAAAGATCAAATGATTAGAAGTGGAGAATATGAATCTCCATTTGCAGAAATATGTTCGGAATATGAAATTATCCATCAAACTACTGCACCTTACACACCTCAATCTAACGGAATTGCGGAAAGGAAAAATCGGACATTAAAGGAAATGATGAATTCTTTATTAATAAGTTCCGGATTACAGCAAAGTTTGTGGGAGGAAACTATCCTTACAGCTAACCCAATACTCAACAGAGTACCCCACAACAAAACGCAATCTATTCCATATGAAAAATGGAAAGGAAGAAAACCCAACTTGAAATATTTCAAAGTGTGGGGGTGTCTAGAAAATGTATAAGTTCCTTTACCTAGAAGAGTTAAAATCAGACCAAAAATAGTAGATTGCGTTTTCATTGGATATGCTACAAACAGTAAAGCATGTCGGTTTTTGGTTCATAAATCCGATAATATCGAGATTCATGTTAATACAATAATGGAATCAGATAATGCTGAATTCTTTGAAAGAGTCTATCCCTATAAAACTAAATGCGAGTCATTAAGTTAAAGATCTAAACGACCTCGGGAAGAACCAAAGGAAAATACTCCAAGTGTAGAAGATCCAAGGCGTAGCAAATATCAAAGAACATCTACTTCCTTTGGACTAGATTTTGTGACATTCTTGCTTGAAAATGAACCTCAAACTTTTAAAGCAGCTATGTCTTCTTCTGATTCAGCATTTTGGAAAGAGGCAGTCAATAGTGAGATTCAATCAATTTTGGATAACCATACATGGGAATTGGTTGATATTCCTCTGAGAAATAAGCCTTTAGGTTCGAAAGGGATCTTTAAACGGAAAATGAAAGACGATGGCACTATTGACAAATATAAGGCAAGACTTGTTGTCAAAGGTTATAGACAAAAGTAAGGCCTTGATTAATTTGACACTTACTCGCCAATAACGAGGATAACATCTATTAGGGTGTTATTGGCAATAGCGGTCGTGTATGGTCTTGAAATTCATCAAATGGATGGTTAAACAACTTTCTTAAATGAAAAATTGGAGGAAGATATTTACATGGAATAACTTGAGGGTTTTGTGGTTCCTGGTAAAGAAAAGAAAATGTGCAAACTTTTTAAGTCGCTTTATGGACTTAAACAAGCACCCAAATAATGGCATGCCAAATTTGACCAAACAATATTGGCAAGTGGGTTTAAAATCAACGAGTGCGACAAATTTGTTTACATTATAAACACTCCAGGTCATGGAGTCACTGTTTGTTTATATATTGATGACATGTTGATAATGAGCAAAAGTATGGCCGATAAAAATGCTACAAAGCGCATGTTGGCTAGAAAATTTGATATGAAAGACTTAGCAATTGCTGATGTGATCCTAGGAATCAGAATTCACAAGACTCCACAAGGTCTATCATTATCACAGTCTCACTACATTGAAAAGTTACTTGACAAGTTCAAGTATTTGAATTTCAAAATTTCCAAGACTCCAATTGACGTGAGTTATGCACTTCAAAAGAATGAAGGTGAAAGTGACTCACAACTGGACTATGCAGGAGTATTGGGAAGTTTGATGTAAATAATGAATTGTATACAACCAGATATAGCATGCGCTATTAGCAAACTGAGTCAATTTACAAGTAATCCCAATCAAATACATTGGATGGAAATGAAACGAGTTTTGGGGTATCTGAAACATACCCAAAACTATGCTTTGCATTATAATAAACGTGACACCGGATCCGGGGTTGGAGATTTTAAATTTTGTTTCAAAACTTCAGATTATTAGTATTATCAGTAATTTCGTTTTAAAATTGTATTTTTACTGAAAATTGAATTTAGCTTAGACAAAATGGGCGATTTGCCTGGTTTTATGACAGGCACCATCACGACTCCAAAATCGGATAGTGACATTTATAGATCGTGTTTGTTTCAAAAAGACACGAAAACTCAAAGCATTTTTATGCAAACACTAAGAGTAAGACAGAAATTCAAATTAAAATATCACACAAGTTGAGCAAAAAACTTAAGATTGATATTATAAAATGGTTAAAACTAAGTGCGAACTTAGTTCAAACCTATTTGATTTATAAAAAAACAACCCCAAAACTGACCTGGGGACTTTCCAAAAACTTTACCCCCAAATGGGACCGGGGGTAAACTACCAATTGTTCCAACATTAAAAAAAACACTTCCAACTATCACTTTTCACCGGGGGGAGATTGGCTTCATTAGAAGGAAGAGCAGCTTGAGCAGATGAGGGTTGAGCAGCAACTTCACCAGGTATAATCTCATCACCTTCGGGAACATCAACCTCGGGTGATGAAAAACTTTGACTTTGCCAGGCTCTCTCGATTGTCTCTTTGGTCTTTACAATTTCAGCTTTTAAGTCAAAGTTCTTCTATCCTACCTCCATTAATGTTTCAAGGCGGGTATTAAAATAAGCCAAACTTACATCAACGGCTGCTTTATCCTCAAGAGCCTCGTAATATTTCTCTCATTTATCGATTTCAGCTCTTAACTCATCCTTTTCTATCAAAGTTGCGTCATAGGAAGCTTGCACCGGGGTAAGGGATATCTCCAAGAACTGAACCTTATTAGAGGACACACGAAGATCCTTCTGAGCTTGTGTGAGCATTTGAACAAGTTTCCCAGAGTAAGCTTCCTTCTGGTTCAATAAATCTTTTAAGCTTCTTATCTCCTCAGAAGCCTGGAAAATTGTTCAGCGAATGAAGATTCAATGAGATTTTTGTCCTTGCTTGCCTGGTTTGATGAAGCCTTCTCAACGGACAACTCCGCTGCCATGACTCTTACCTGCTTCTCCAAGGTACATTTTTCTTCCTCTACAACTTTCATGTCAAGCTGAAGACTCTCGAATTGCTCTTTCCAATTATCCGCCTCAGTATGGTAGTCGTTCATCAGATGATCCGTATGCACAATCCTTTTCATCATCTCTATGCTAATGAGATTGATCTGCACAATAAAAAGAAAAATGTCATACGAGTAAAGGTAAAATTATAAAAAGTAGAACACATGATGTGTACCTTCAAAGACGAATGTACAATATCATTCATCCATGTAAGAGAATTATGGCTTTCCAACTTCGAATTTTCGACCGGGCCAATTAAAGGCTTTAACCATACATCAGCCTGGCCCAATTTTTTCAAAAGGTTACCTTCAGCAGGAACTTCTATGGTAATTTGTCTCATCGCCCCACTACTAGAAGAACTGATTCCAACGTGAGAAGGTACGTTAGTAGGGGAAGTCGAAGGAGCCACGAGATTCACAGTTGGGGCAGCAAAGATAGAGATAGGCACGGGTAATTGAGGTTCTATTGGAGCGGACACGGGAAAAATGGCAAGAGGCGCTTCCTCAGAAATTAAGCCAATATTTTCTTCATTAAACCCTCGAGAGAAAAGTTGTTAAAGTGAATCATGGGTGGCAGCAGGAGTTTCTTCATCAGAATTCACTTGGGTGGCATCATCAGGCTCAGGTACGGGAGTTGAACTAGGAAGGAGTAGATTCATCATCAGAAATAACTCGTCTCCTCGCTCGTGGCTTTCGCACCAACGAGCCTTCCTCTTGCTCTTCTTCATCTTCAGAATTCTGAGTCCTATCTGCCTTATTTTCTTATAAAGAACCCAAAATTATCTCCTGAGCCTTCGATAAAGAGAGCCTTGAAGCAGTAATTGCAGCAGCAGTAACACCACGAACATGAAACCCTGATAAGACAAAGGGTCAATAAGTTTCGAGGAAAATATGAGGGTAAAAAGAAAGTAAAAAAAGAAGAAGCTTGCCATGAGTTTTTAATTTTCATCCAAACCTAACTGAAAGGTACTTCCAATACCTTTCCTCCATCGGAGCAACTATTAACAATTTTTCTACTCAACCACGAAAACTGGGAATCTCCTCAACAGTTCCCATGGTTGCTGAAAGAAAGAAAAAAAATACAGTTATGAGAACGTGTACTCATCATGAAAAGAAAAGAAGTGAAAAGGTAACTTACTAGCAAAGTTCCACTTCTCAGGGAAGGGCATATTCTCTTCACCTACTAATCCACTAGTAAGGGCAGCAACAAACCTAGCATACCATCCACGATCTTTATCGTCCTCAGGGCTGACCAAAAATCTCTTACTCCTTGCCACAAGAGTGAAAACTCTCTGACAGAATAATTTGGGAAAATAGAGATGGATCAGATGGTAGAAGGTTAAAGGAAGATAATCCAAATTTTCTAGGTACCTAAGGCACGCCACTGCCCTCCAAATAATAGGACCATTTGTCCCAAACATACATTGAAGAAGCGACGAAACTCGATAATGACTGGATCAATGGGAGGCCTAAAACCTAATGTGAAGGGATATGTGTATACGAAAGAAAAGCCAGATTTATAAGAAGTAATCCTTTGATTCTCATTGGGGATCAAAATCAGGAAATCCAATTTCCAACAACATTCTCTATGCACAATGGAAATTAAACCCTTAGTGATTTGAGAAGGGTAAATATCAGCGCGGTCATGAGATGTCATAGAAGTGACCTAGTTTTTTATTGCCTCACTATCAGTGGAAAAGGAGAGTTCAGCAGGTATGATTTGGTCTGCTGTAGGTTCAAGAAGTGGTTCATTAGATTCTCTACTCCTAGCAGAAGATCTATGTGATGATAAAGCCTTAGTCCTAGAAGATGATGAAGGTATGTCATTAGCGCTAGAAATTGATGGAGGAGTCATATTAAGTTGAGAAGGGGATCCTCGAGTAGATACAGATCCTAAACTTCTTAATCTGTCACCTCTCCTACTCTGAATCGGAGCAGAAGAAGGGGAGAGTTCGTCTACAATCATAACTTTTTTAAGGTCTGGATTTGAGGAAGACATAACTAAGGAGAAAGAAATATGTGTAAGTTATGAAAGAAGGTGGAAGTTCTTCGTAGAAGCAAAGGCAAACGAAGTATTTATATGCAGAGGCAACCGCCAAAAAAGGCAAATAATGATGGGGGTAGAATGTACGCAGACCTTAACCCTATCCCAAAGGGTACAAAGACTGTTTCTGATAGACCCTCGTCTCAAGTAGACAGAAAAAAATAATATATCAGTACCAACAACAGAAAGCATAGAAATACTAACAAAATCAAAAGTATCAAAAAATAGATGAAAAACCATAGTTACACGTAAGAAAGACTCGGTATTGTATTAGTAAAAATAAATATTACACGTGGAATTAATCAAGTGGTTGGCATGGCAAGCCACGTGGATCAATGGAAGAACGACACCTGGAGGAAAACTTAGAAAGATATACGAAGTAAGTAGATACGAGCTAAACACCCACGAGATGACTACAAACGGGCGCTCGAGTCTATTCAAAGAGTTGAACAGACACAGTCAAAGTGAGCTATGACAGAAAAGAGGGCAGATTCATAGATCTTCAATCAATGAGTTCAAATGTTAGAGAATCTTCACGAAATAGTTACGATTACCTATTATAACGTTTCATTAATGATATAAATGCTCATTAATGCTCAATCATAAAGAGGAGTAGACGTTGTACTTGAAACTCCCTATAAAAGGGAAAGAAATATTATTTGCATGGATACGTATTGATCACTATTGGAATATACTTTACATTCTTGTTCTTTCTACTATTTTCCTTACTATTCTCAGTTCTTATTTCCATTATTATTAGTATTAAATTTCTTGATTATCAGAAGCCCGAGTACTTTTTAAAATAAGTTTTGACTAAGAATCTGATTCTTTAGTTAAACATGTACTATGAAAAAGTGACGTGGCTTTTATCAACCAATATTTGGAAATTTCGACGTTGTTAGAATAGAAAACACTGGTTTTTGTGACAATGGAAGTACTCCGAAATCATGATATGTGACAACAACGGAAAAAGAAAAGAAAAAAAAGAGAAACAATAGATAGATAAGAAATTATAGACCTAATTCTGCAAGGAAAAAAAATTAATTTTCTAATACGAATGTACCAATGTAATCATTTCAAACATCAATTTAGGTAAAATTATTGGAACTTATCTGTCCGCTTACATCATTCCTGAAAAATATAACATTCATAGGACAACGATCAAAGCATTTAACATTATTATGGGCATCAGCTATTAATTCTTTAAAATAAAATTTATGTTGTATAATACATGAGTGTATATATATATATATTTTTTTATATATATATATAACAAAAAAGTGAATTTTTACCCGAAGTGCTGGAATATATCCTCCCAAGATAGAAAGATTTAACTCCCGGAAAGAAAAAGGACCGGACCGGATCGGGTCGCGGATCATGGGTTATTCCGGATTAAATTTTCGTTAATTATTAAATTAGTTAATTAATTAATTAAATAATTTGAAAGGAGTTTTGTCCAAAAAGATTAATCAATCAATCTTTGACCAAATCCAAATCCGAAGCCGAAGCCGAGCGAGCGACGACGGCGCGAGGCTTGCCTTCTTCTCAACTCTTTAAGAGCTAGAAGAAGAGCAATTGAATTTATACCCATCAAAAGTCTTTTCTTCCTCCAAATGGGACAATGTCCCTTTGGCAAGGAAGGAAACTCAAATATTTCATTTTCCATCCATTTCTCACCCTCTTTAAGCTACACCAAGCTTAAAACCCAACAATCCCCCACATGAATGGGGAATGGCTATAAAATAAAGGAACACACGGACGCGTGTGTGTTTTACATACACGAATTAATTGCATATGGATAAGTAGGTATCCCTTTGAACTTTCAGTAGTGAACTTATATCGGATATACTCGGTCAATCGGTAGATTTGATATCTTTGAACCGTCGAGCTTTGTTGTATACCTAGACAACATAAGTCACACAATCAATCCTTAACCATCTATAGTTCTCACGGTTGTGTTCGTTTCAGCCATGAACACCGCCAGGTTTTATGAGCCCTTAGAGAATGGTCCTTTCCTTTCATTCCCTTTTAAGCGGCTTACACTTCACACTCACATAGGTGATTCCTAAACGTGTAATCCTAAAGACACACTATCTGGTCATATCCTTCCAGACTTAGCAAATCATTAAAAAGCTTTAAGCTTTGTTGACTCATCAAAAAGCCTTAATGCTTTACCTCGATTTTGAACGTTGTCTTTATCACGAGAATGGGTTGAGTTATTTGACAATGTTGAACCGTNATGATGACTTGTCCTAGGCCTTAACCCCATTCCCTTTGATGATCTTTCAACTGCCTCTCTAGATAGGCCTTTTGTAAGTGGATCCGACACGTTACCTTTTAACTTTGCGTAATCAATTGTGATAACACCACTAGAGAGTAGTTGTCTAACGGTATTGTGTCTCCGTCGTATATGACGAGATTTTCCATTATACATAACGCTCCCTGCCCTACCTATTGCCGCTTGACAATCACAATGTATACAAATAGGTGCCAAAGGTTTGGGCCAAAATGGAATATCTTCCAAGAAATTCCGGAGCCATTCAACTTCTTCACCGGTCTTATCTAAAGCTATGAATTCAGATTCCATTGTAGAACGGGCGATGCACGTTTGTTTGGATGATTTCCAAGACACTGCTCCACCCCCAATTGTGAAAACATATCCACTCTTGGATTTAACTTCAGATGAATCGGTAATACAATTTGCATCACTATATCCCACGATCATGGAGGGATACACAATCATGAGCTACTATAACATAAAGTAAGGAAAATGATAAATGGACAACATAGTCTCAAAATGAAGAACAACAGGTAGAATAAAAAAGAGAAGACGAGGTCGCGATCGCCAGTTGCTACCTCCACAACTCCAATAAAACTCTGACAGCTGCTCAGTATCCACTACCGGGTCCCGGTGTACCTGGATCTGCACACAAGGTGCATGGGGTAACGTGAGTACACCAACTCAGAAGTAACGAACCCAAACTATGGGCTGAGAGGTAGTGACGGACTAAACCTCAGAATTTACAATAGACAATATACAGAAATTAGACATGCTAACAGTTTATCAGAATGAGTAAATATGCCAAGTATGCCAGTATACTCTACATGACATCATAAAGAAAAATTGTATTAAACCAGCGTGGATAGGCACATAATGTTCACAACCCTCACACAGTAGTCTACTCAGTACCGTATATGGCTCTCAAGCGCAGGGAAGGTCCATCCCGGAAGGTACAGAATCATCGGTGACCGTAGTCACTCCTTACTGAGGAAAAAAGCCAATCCAGCCCCACGGAGAAAGTTCATATCCGGAATACAACACTCGGACAAGATCCATGTCCAGGGACGATCCATCCCTCACATAACATCCCCTTTGGACACGATTCATGCCCAGGGAAAATATATCCCTCAACATCAATGCGCTCACTAGGGGTGTAAAGACTCCCGGAGGGGCCCTAGTGGCCCGAGCGCTAGATCAAGCCAATGAAGGGATGATTTAGTATCGCTGCGGTGTGCAATGCGATCTCATAACTGTCTCAATAACAGACTCTCAACCTCACTCAGTCATTAGTCTCCAGTCTCACTCACATGGATGATAGATGCCTCCATCAGCCCGAAACAATGATAAGTATGCATATAATTAACAATACTGATATTCAGGTATGAAGTTATATACTATATAACAGGACTGAGTATATGAAATCAAATAATCACAAAGAGATAGTAATATACGACCACTCAGATCTCAACATTTTCGGCGTGAAGCCTAGAATTTATATTTAACATGATTTCTAACAGGTTCACAATTACTACATTAATAGAAGCACAAATATCATCAGGGAATAATCACTAAGCAGTGCCATGTTATGAACCAGGCCACAAGTCTCACAGTGCACGCCCGCACGCCCGTCACTTGGCATGTGCGTCACCAATTCTATTCACATAACAAGTAGTTCGGGGTTTCGAACCCTCAGAACCAAGTTTGGAAACGTTAATTACCTCAAAACCGGCTAAAATCCTATCCCTCAATGCCTTTGCCTCTATACTGGGCCTCCGAGTCCTCCAAATCTACCAAAAATCAGATTCGTATTATTATAATATGCCAAGGAATGAAACCCATTCGAAAATTACCAAATTTACCCAAACATTTCGAAATTGGTCAAACCCGATCCCCGAGCCCACATCTCGTAACTCGATAAAATTTACACCACAAGAATCCTCATCCTCCCGCGAGTCTATACATACCAAGAACACTAAAATCGGAGTCCAAATGACCCCTCAAATTCACATTTTAAGATATCTAACTCACAATCCCTAATTACCCATTTTTAGCACTGATTTTCCCCAATTTTCACCACTAATAAGACCTTTAATCACATATAATTGAGTTTTAAGTCCAAAATCCTTACCTCAATGAAGAACTATTGATTTTCCTATTCAACAACCCTTCAAAAGCTTCAACCCGAATAAGAATGACGAAAGAATGACCAAAATTCGTTAAGGGACCTTTTTATATGTTCTGCCTAGCGATGACCGCACATGCGGTCCTTTTTCTTGCACCTGCGGACCCGCACCTGCGGTCCTAGGATTTACTTAAAGGGCCATTTCCGCACCTGCGACAGGTCCTCCGCACCTGCGACTCCACAGGTGCGGTCCAAGTCTCGCACCTGCGATCTTCTTCAGCCTGACCGAGTTCCGCACCTGTGCCCCTTGTCCGCACTTGTGGCCATCACACCTGCAGCTTCTCTTCCGCAGTTGCGGCCTCACCAGAAGGACATCAATTTTTGCTGTATTTCTCCAACTTCAAACTCCCCGAAGGCTATCCAAAATCAACCCGAGCCCATCGGAACCCCAACCAAAAATACCAACAAGTCCCATAACCTCATTCAAACTTAGTCGAGCCTTCGAAACACCAAAAATAACGAAAATCACTAAAATCACCTCAAATTCAAGCCTATAAACTTTGAAACTTCTAAATTTCACCAAGGATGCCGAAACCATCCAAAAACACATCTGATTGACCTGAAAATTTGCACACATATCCAAAATGACATTACGAACCTGCTCCAACTTCCGGAATTCCATTCCGACCCCGATAGCCTATTTTTCCCTGCCGACCAGAAATCGCCAAAAACTAACTTTTGCCAATTCAAGCCTAATTCTATACCGGAATTCAAAACTTCATTCCGAACACACTCCTAAGTTGCAAATCACCTAACGAAGCTATCCGAGCTATAAAATCTACATTCCGAGGTCGTTTACCCAATAGTCAACTTTCGGTTGACTTTTCTAACTATAAGGCCAACTTAAGAGACTAAGTATCTCATTTCTCACCATGACCACTCTGAACCCGAGTCAACCAACCCAATGCCACAGAAAAGAGATTAACCATGCAAGCAATGAAGCCGAAATGGGGGAAGCAGGCTAAACTCTCGGAACGACTGACCGGGTCGTTACATTCTCCCCCTCTTAAACAAACGTTCGTCCTCGAGCGTGCCAAGAGTTGTTCCAAAAGCCATCAAACCGCCGAATAACCTTACCATGCACATAACCGGGGGGGGACCCCACGTCACCATACCCCACATCGATCTAATAACACAACACATTCGAATGCCACTCTATCCAACCTAATCCCTACACCTTAGAGCCCAAATTCCACGTCAGAACTCATCTACAAGATTAGAATCACACCTCCACACACCGTTTATGCCTGAGCATGCTATACCTAACCAGAGTCATAACTCAAGACAACGTCACATGGTATCACCTATCTCGAACACTCCTAATGATAATCTCAAATCACAACAGACGCTAAGCCACCTAAAGACCGGTAATAAACCCGACATCGAACAGAGACCCGTTATAACACCTCATATGTACCCTATGTGAAAAATGACACCCAAACAAGAGAACCGTCTCTCATTATTAACGGGTAACACCATAATGAAATGCTAAAAATTCCTCACACACCGCCGAACCAAATCACACGAATCTGAAAGAACACAACTCATATGTCCAAACTCTATGATACTCAGCTAATTTACCTTAATCAACTCCTCTAGAGGACCACAAAAAAACCGCACCATGTGTGCCTAAAACCAACGAATCGCCTCTCCCCGAAGCAGGGACGGGTAACCCCTAGATCATCCCGGAGCAAAGATCAACCCAATAGCCATTAACTGACACCCTCACAATAGCTCTACGGAGTCAAACAATCCGGTTCGGTGTAAAACACCTACATCAAGTCATACCTAAATGTATTATCATCTATCTGATCAAACTATGTCGAAACCGACCATACTCAGAAATGTCACATCCACCCGGGTCTCCAGACCCTCAATAAGTACCACACACGACCGACACACGCGGTCCGTAACAACACCATCAACCACAAGGGAGAGCACATGAACAGATGTAACAAAAGTTTCACGGGGCGTATCCAGAGGATGGGAAAAAATATGATGAACATGTGAATATGAAAAATCGAAATCAAATAAAAACTGAAGCTTCTCGTGACAGACTGAAACAATACCTGGGATCACGATATCAGAATCCATCACATCCGGTCTGGATGAAAGTGCATAAAATCGGGCCTGATCACCTCTGGGTCGACCTCCCCCTCTAGGGCGACCCCTAACTTCCTGACCCCCACCTCTAGTTGCTTGGGCAGGCGGTGCAGCTACTGGGTCTGAAGCCGCAGACTGACTCCTCTGCTGATAAGTTTCTCTCGCAAGACGGGGACAAAACCTCTTGATATGGCCCACATCTCCACACTCAAAGCAACCCCTCTCGGAGAATGGCACTAGGGACTGAAGGGAACCCCTAGCACCTGGATAACCACTAGAAGAACCAGGCATAGATGAACTATGAACCGATGGTGTCTAAGATGAACTCTGAGCTGGCAGGGCACTGAAAGATGGGTGCATCTGATGCGAACTGTGAGGATCATGACCAATTGATCCACCACGATAACCTGAGCGACCTGGCTGAGCCTGCCTGAATGGACGGCCCCTGCCAGGTTGAGGCTGCCCCCCTGAAGGAACCCCACCAAAACTCCCATATCCTCGAGACCTCTTGGCGTCCCTCTCGATTCGCTCCTGGCGGCGAACCGACTCAATCTCTCTGGAAATGTCAACCACCTCCTCTAAAGAATCGCCATATACCCTCTCCCTGGTCAGAAAAATCCAAAGCTGATAAGTGAGGCCATCAACGAACCTCCCGTTCCTCTCCCTATCCGTGGGAACTAGACAAATAGCATGACGGTCCAACTCGGAGAACCTCATCTCACACTGCATCACGGTCATGTCCTCCTGGCGCAACTGCTCAAACTCCCTGCACCGCTCCTCTCTGCAGGACTGCTGTATATACTTCCCTAGGAATTAAATGGATAAGTGACGCCAGGTACGGGGCGCTGCATCAGCAAGTCTACGCCTCTCATAGGCCTCCCACCAAGCTCCTGTAAACTGGAAGGTTGTAAATGGGACCCCACTAGCCTCCAGTATCCTTGTTGTGCGAAGGATCCTCTGACACTTGTCCAAAAAGACCTAGGCGTCCTCGCCCTCAGTACCATTAAAAATCAGAGGCTGGAGTCTACTAAACCTCTCTAACCTGCACTGCTCGTCATCTGCCAAAGCTGGGACCACAAAATCCTGGGCTGGGGCAACCGGCTGGACTGGAGCTGCTCCCGGTGTCTGAAGCCCCTGAGTAACCTGCTCAGGTGTCCGGGCATCTGGAGTCTGAGTGCCTCCCCTGGCCTGAGAAGTAGCGAAAGTAGTAGACATGGCGACTGCCTGTGCAAGACTAGTACACACGGTCAGAATCTGAGAAAGGGTCTCCTGAAGACCCGGAATCATAATAGGCACTACCGGTGACTGAGCCTGTCCCACTGGAATCTCAACGACGGGAACCTGGTCCTGAATATTAGGAGGGTCCACAGGTGCTGTCCCGGCTGCTGCACGGCCTGCACCTCTCCCTCGACCCCTCGCCGGTCCAGCTGGTGTCTGATCACCCCGATCCCGGAAGGTACAGAAT
Source organism: Nicotiana knightiana (assembly GCA_005239525.1). Lineage (NCBI taxonomy): Eukaryota > Viridiplantae > Streptophyta > Magnoliopsida > Solanales > Solanaceae > Nicotiana > Nicotiana knightiana. Next base: position 16,053 of record ML374750.1, on the reverse strand, counting down.
CATCGGTGACAGTAGTCACTCCGTACTGAGGAAAAAGGACAATCCAGCCCCACGGAGAAAGTTCATCTCCAGAATACAACACTCAAACAAGATCCATGTCAAGGGATGATCCATCCCTTACATAACATCCCCTTCGGACACGATCCATGCCCAGGGAAAATCCATCCCTCAACATCAATACGCTCACTAGGGGTGTAAAGACTCCGGAGGGCCCCTAGTGGCCCAAGCGCTATATCAAGCCAAAGAAGGCATGATTTAGTATTGCTGCGGTGTGCACTCCGATCTCATAACTGTCTCAATAACAAGATCTCGGCCTCACTCAGTCATTACTCTCCAGTCTCACTCACATGGATCACAGATGCCTCCATAAGCCCGAAACAACGATAAGTATGCATATAATTAACAATATTGAGAATGAGGTATGAAGTGATATGCTATATAACAGGGCTGAGTATATGAAATCAAATAATCACAAAATGAGACAGTAATATACGACTACTCGGGTCTCAGCATTTTTGGCGTGAAGCCTAGCATTTATACTTTACATGATTTCTAACAGGTTCACATTTTCTACATTAATAGAAGCACATATATCATTAGGGAATAATCACTAAGCGGTGCCATGGGATGAACCAGGCCACAAGTCTCACAGTGCGCGCCCGCATGCCCATCACTTGGCATGTGCATCACCAATTCTAATCACATAACAAGTAGTTCGGGGTTTCGAACCCTCAGAACCAAGTTTGGAAATGTTACTTACTTCAAAACCGGGTAAAATCCTACCTCGCAATGCCTTTGCCTCTAGACTGGGCCTCCGAGTGTTCCAAATCTACCAAACATTCAGATTCGTATCATTATAATATGCCAAGGAATGAAACGCATTAAAAAATGACCAAATTTATCCAAAAATCCCGAAATTGGTCAAACCCGACCCCCGAGCCCACTTCTCGGAACTCAATAAAATTTACACCACAAGAATCCTCATCCTCCCACGAGTCTATACATACCAAGAATACTGAAATCGGAGTCCAAATGACCCCTCAAATTCCCATTTTAAGGTCTACAACTCACAAGCCCTAATTACCCATTTTTAGCACTGATTTTCCCCAATTTTCACCACTAATCAGACCTTTAATCACATATAAACGAATTTTAAGTCCAATATCCTTACCTCAATGAAGAACTATCGATTTCCCTCTTCAAAAACCCTTCAAAAGCTTCAACCCGAATAAGAATGGTGAAAGAATGACCAAAATTCGCTAAGGGACCTTTTTATATGTACTGCCCAGCGATGATCGCACCTACGGTCCTTTTTCTCGCACCTGCGATCCCGGGCGTGCACCTGCGAGGATTTACTTAAAGGGCCATTTCCGCACCTGCGACAGATCCTCCGCACCTGCGACTCCGCATGTGCGGTCCAAGCCTTGCACCTATGATCTTCTTCAGCCTGACCGAGTTCCGCACCTGCGCCCCCTTTCCGCACCTGCGTCTTCCCTTCCGCAGGTGCGGACACACAGGAAGGACAACAATTTTTGCTGCATTTCTCTAACTTCAAACTCCCCGAAGGCTATCCGAAATCAACCCGAGCCCCTCGGCACCCCAACCAAAAATACCAACAAGTCCCATAACCTCATTCAAACTTAGTAGAGCCTTCGAAACACCAAAAACAACGAAAAATAACTAAAATCACCTCAAATTCAAGCCTATGAACTTTGAAACTTCTAAATTTCACCAAGGATGCCGAAACCATCCAAAACACATCCGACTGACCTGAAAATTTACACACATATCCAAAATGACATTACGAACCTGATCCAACTTCTGGAATTCCATTCCGACCCCGATAGCCAATTTTTCCCTGCCGACCGAAAATCACCAAAAACTAACTTTTGCCAATTCAAGCCTAATTCTACACCGGACTTTGAAACTTCATTCCGAATACACTCCTAAGTTCCAAATGACCTAACGAAGCTATCCGAGCTATAAAATCCACATTCCGAGGTCGTTTACCCAATAGTCAACTTCCGATTGACTTAGGCCAACTTAAGAGACTAAGTATATCATTTCTCACCATGACCACTCTGAACCCGAGTCAACCAACCCAACGCCACACAAAAGATATGAACCACACAAGCAATGAATCCGAAATAGGGGAAACGGGCTAAACTCTTGGAACGACCGGCCGGGTCGTTACAATAAAAGAGGGCTCTTTTATGAACGACACTTAATGAAGAAGACGTCTCAACTTCATAATGGTGTAAATATACGAAAAAGAAATAGGAATACCCATGTTACTTTGAGTAGTGTTCTGAAGAAACTTTTTGTATTATCTGAACTTTCATAATATTTTACATGTGTTCGAGTATCATCTATGACTCTTTCGTAACTGTTTTCTTTATAAAAATTTTGAATAAATACAAGGGTATAAATTATAACCCGTGACTAAATACTGCCTTTAACCTAAACATCCGTTTACATCCACGAGTATGTTCTTTGTAGGTTTTTGAATCAGTCTTGCGTTTTTGGCTCTTGACTTCTCTCTTGACTTTCGATTTGTTGGGTAAAGTAGACCTCAAGCTTGACTTGAATTCTGACTTTTTCTACTCTTCTTTGCCTTCCATATTATATAGTCCCCCAAGTGTTTGAGCTTCGAAGTATGAAATCTCGAGCACTTGACTAATCCTTCCTTGCTGTCCTTTTCCTGAAAAGGAAAAAATATGGGACTCGAAGTTATATAGTTTAGATGATGATTGCTTAACCCTTTGAAATTTCCATCAGAAAGGTTGTAACCCTAGACCGGGAATTAAGTTACTTCTGCGTGTCTTTCAGGTCTGATATCATCATTTGGTATGGGTTAGCTTTTTGCCTATCATCTAAAATTGTTAGTATAATTTTAACTGTACTAAATAAAAACGTATGTAAATGATACCTGACCGTGGGTACTTCTTTTGCTTAGAAATAGTACTTCTTTAAACGAACAACGTTCCAGCTCGAGGGTAAGACCTTGCCATCCATGGTTTCCAACTAATAAGCACCTTTCCCTGCAATACCTCGAACTTTATAACCAATTTGGACTTAACTTTCCTGCTCCAGCAGCTTTTTTTGATTGGAAAACTTTTTTAAGAACGAAGTTCCCAATTTTAAAATATCTGAGGTGAGCTTTTCTGTTGTAATACTGCCCTATAATCTTCTTTTGTGCTGCCATGGGAATTTAAAGCGACCTCCCTTCTTTGCTCGAGTAAATATAAATTTGTTCTTAACTCGTTATTGTTTGATTCTTCTGTTGCTAATGTGAATCGCGTGCTTGGATCACCAATTTCGACTGGTATTAGAGCCTCTGAATCATAGACAACCGAGAATGGAGTCTCTCCCGTGGCTGTTTTTGTTGTAGTTATATAAGCCCATAATACTCCAAGTAACTCTTCAGTCCAATTCCCTTTTGACTTCTCTAGTCTCTTCTTCAAATTATTGATGATGATATTATTTGTTGACTCAGCTTGTCCATTATCCACGAGGTGATAAGGTGAAGAGGTGATACGTTTGATTTTCAAAATTTGGAAGAATTATATGATTTACGAGCCTATAAATTGCGGGCCATTATCACATACGATCTCTTTTGGAACTCCAAAGCGACATATGATATTTCGCCAAATGATCTTTCTTATCTTCAAGTATGATCCCATACTGCAAAAAATTTACAATCTCGTTTCTCCAATCCCAGGTTAAATTATTGAAGGTTACCTCATGTTTATCCTGGTCGAGTGCTGAATGAAATAAATGTATTAGAATGGCATTTTCTTCGCTCGTTACTTCAGCTACCGAAGCAAGGTTAGCTAACGTATCTGCTTCTGCATTTTCCTCTCTAGGTATTTGCACGATATTCCACGATTGGAACTGCCTGACCAGTTCTCGTACCCTTTCCAGATATTTTTGCATTCGACCCTCTCTAACAGTGTAAGTCCCCTGCATCTTATTTACTACCAGTTGAGAGTCACTCTTAATCACGATTTGTTCTATAGAGAGTTCTCGTGCTAGTTCCAGACCTGCGATGACAACTTCATACTCTGCTTCATTGTTAGTAATATGGTAACATTTAATTGCTTGCCTTATCGTTTTACCTGAAGGTGGTATTAAGAAAATTCCCAACCGGCTCCTTTAACATTAGACGAATCCTCAGTAAATAAAGTCCATGTTCCTGGATTAGCTCCAGTAAAAATCTGTAATTCCCTTTCTACTTCAGGAATTATATTTGTACTAAAATCTGCGACAAAATCTTCTAAAACCTATGACTTTATTGTTGTCCTAGGTTGATAAACAATATCATATCCACTTAATTCTATTGCCCACTTGGTTAATCTGCCTGACAATTCTTGTTTATGCTAAATATTTCTTAAGGGATATGAAGTTACGACAGAAATTAGATGACACTGAAAATATGGTCTCAATTTTCTAGCTGCTATGATCAAGGCTAAAGCTAGTTTCTCTATATGTGGGTATCTAGTTTCAACATCCAATAAGGATTTACTTACATAATAAATGGGAGATTGCTTACCTTTGTCTTCCCTTACTAAGACTGCACTTACAGCTACTTCTGCAACAACAAGATAAACGTACTGTCTTTCTCCATCCCTTGGTTTAGATAGTAAGTGAGGATTTAATAGATAAGCCTTCAAATTTTTGAGGGGTTGTTGGAATTCTTCAATCCATTCAAACTGATTCTGCTTCTTTAATACTGAAAAGAACTTAAAACTCTTCTCTGAAGATCTCGAAATGAATCTTCCTAAAGCTGCAATCCTACCTGTCAATCTTTGAACCTCTTTTTTGTTTGTGAGTACATCAGGTATTTCTTCAATAGCTTTAATTTGAACAGGATTTACTTTAATGCCTCTATTAGATACAAGAAAATCCAAAAACTTACCTGATTCTACGCCAAAGGCGCATTTTTCTGGATTTAGTTTAATGTTATACCTATAGAGGATCTCGAATGTTGTTGGAAGATGTTGGAAATGGTATTTGGCTTGTGCTGAATTGACCAACATATCATCGATGTACACTTCCATTGTCTTCCCCAGATGTTCTTGGAACATCTTGGTCACCAGCCTTTGGTATGTGGCTCCAGCATTTTTCAAGCCAAATAACATGACTTTGTAACAATAAGTCCCTCTGTTTGTAATAAAGGAAGTTTTTTTCTCGTTCTAAGGGGTCCATTTTTATCTGATTATAACCAGAATATGCATCTAGAAAACTTAATAGTTCATGACTAGCATCAATCATTTGATCTATATGCGGTAATGGGAATGAGTCCTTCGGGCATGCTTTATTTAAATCAATGTATTCTACACAAACTCTCCATTTACCATTCTTTTTAGGCACTACCACTGTATTAGCAAACCAATTAGGATATTTTACCTAGCGTATTGAACCGATTTTGAAGAGTTTATGTACCTCTTCATCGATCACTTGATTTTTGAATGATCCATGTTTCCTCTTCCTTTGTTTGACAGGTACAAATGATGGGTCTTCATTTAATTTATGAGTCATCACTTCTGGAGGTATACCTGTCATATCTGAATGGGACCACGCAAAATAATCTGCGTTAGATTTTAAATATTCAACTAACTTACCTCTTCTTACTGGGTTTAGCCTTGCTCCGATATGAATTCTTCGTTCTTGACATTGCTCGAATAATGGAACAGCTTCGTGCTCCTCAGTCGTCGTTTTTGTGTTTTCATTTTCCTCTGGATCTTGAATAACATCTGGATTGGATTCCACGTCCATCTATTTTGATGCAGCCCCTGTTGAGATTTGATTTACCGTATCTTTATCATTTTCACCCGTATCTGTTTGAGATGGTCTCGTGTCTTTCAATTCTATTTCCGCATCTCTTTGACTTGAGTGTATCACTGAGTTGATATCCCTCAAAATTTGTTGATCTCCTCGAATATGTTGAATACCCCATTTTGAAGGGAATTTGATAACCTGATGTAATGTGGACGGTAAAATGTCCATGTCATGAATCCATGGCCTTCCCATAATTACATTATAGGCCATATCCGTGTCAATGACTTGAAATTTTGTTTCTTTGATGACCCCTTTTGCGTAAGTGTTTAATTCAATCTCTCATTTTGTAATGACAGTAGAGTTATCAAATCCAGATAGGGAACGTACTTTTGGTATTACACAATCTCCCATCAGCATCTCTTCAAAGACTCTTAATAGAATAATATTCACTGAGCTACCTGGATCAACCAAGACTTGTTTTACATTAGTGTCATGTATAAGTAAAGATATTACCAGTGCGTCATTGTGTGGAACCAGTAACCCATCAGCATCTGCATCACCAAATGTTATGCTATCATTTTCCAAAGTTTCACGAGTTCGCTTCCCGTGAGTTATTGTGAACTTTGTTGTCTTCCTTGCTGCAGTATAGCTTACGCCATTAACCTCTTCTCCACCATTTATCACGTTTACTGTTCTCTTTGGGATGGTGATTTTGGGGGCTCATGTCTGTTCTTCATATATGCCTGCTTGCTTTTTCACTAAACAACTCTGTTAGATAGCCCTGTTTCAATAAATGTTATATCTCGCCTTGTAATAATTTACAGTCTGATGCTCTATGCCCGTGATCATTGTGGAATTCACACCAGAAGTCTGGGTTTCTTCTGTTTGGATTTGATCTCATCTCTTTGGGACATCGAACTTTATATCCCATGCTTCTCAAAACAACAACTAGCTCGGAAGTACTCACATTGAAATTATAGTCTCCAATTCTTGAATTTGTGTTATTACCTCTGTTACGTTCATCTCGATCCTTTCTAAATCTTGACGATGATGAACTTTAATCTCTATTTGATGATTTGTGATCAGCCCGTGTATTTTCGAATTTGGAACGAGCTTCCCACCCCGAAGGTCCCATGTAGGGCTCGTACTTATTGTTACCTGTCCTCTTCTTTTATTCTGATCGCCTTGAACTCTTTTTTTTATCTACCCTTGACTGAGCTATGGTATCCTCTTCGATTCGTAATTTGGTACTGTACCTATTATAAACATCATTCCATTTCGTGTCTGGGAATTCTCGCAAGCTATCTTTGTGTCTCCTCGTAGCTTCTGAGCTTTTCTCATTCAAATTGCTTGCAAATACCATGGCTACCCAGTTGTCAGGTACTCTAGGTAACATCATCCTTTCTCGTTTGAATCTGTCGACAAATTCTCGAAGTAACTCTGTATCTCCCTGTTTTACCTTGAATATGTCTTCCATTTTTTTTTCTACTTTTTGTGCACCAGAATGTGCTTTTATGAACAAATCTTCAAGCTTAGCAAAAGAGTCAATAGAGTTTTCAGGTAAGAGAGAATATCACGTTAGCGCTCCTTTGTTAAGAGTCTCCCCAAAATTTTTGACCAGCACAGATTCGATCTCTTGCTTGGTTAAGTCGTTGACTTTTACTCCCGTGGTGAATGTAGTAACGTGGTCATGTGGATCAGTTGTCCCATCATATTTTGGTATATAAGGCATTTTGAATCTTTTAGGAATCGGTAATGGTGCAACACTTGGCTTCCATGGTTGTTGGGAATATTTATCAATATCAATCCCTTTGATGATAGGTGGTACGCTAGGTATTTGTTCAATACGGTCATTTATTCCTTCACCTGTTTCTGCAAGGTTAGTATTAAATATTGTAAATCAGAATTACTAGTCGTACCTGGTCTCCCTTCGAGTGATTCGTTAGGAGTTCCTCCACTTCTAGAATTAGCCAGTCCTGATTGTGGATTTTCCACAGTTGCAATATTATTTGGAGGAGGAGTTGGTGATACAGTTGGTAGCCCCCTCACGGAAGCCTGGAGAGCTTCGTTCACATATTCAGCAATTATTTGCTTCACAACATCTTGCTCTCCTGTTCGCTCATTCCCAAGTTGGTCATTGTTTTTAGTAGTTGATCTTTCTAGGGTTGGTTCCCTCGAACCACGCAGGGTTCCTTGAAGCGATGGAACTGGAGTTCCTATTGCCTGTTGGTTGTTGTCGTTGTCGTTGACGTTTGACATGATTCAGTTAAGTAAGAATAATTTGGAAAGTGAGAAAGGATTATCAGATTCCCGGTAACGGAACCAATTTGTTTAACCAAAGAATCAGATTCTTAGTCAAAGCTTATTTTAACAAGTACTTGGGCTTCTGATAATCAATAAATATGATATTAATAATAATGGAAACAAGAACTGAGAATAGTAGAAAGCACAAGAATTTAAAGTATATTCCAATAGTGATCAGAACGTATCCATACAAATAATATTTCTTTCCCGTTTATAGGGAGCTTCAAGTACAATTTCTACTCCTCTTTATGATTGAGCATTAATGAGCATTTATATCATTAATGAAACATTAGAATAGGTAATCGTAACTGTGAAGATTCTGTAACGTTTGAACTCATTGATTGAAGATCTATGAATCTTCCCTCTTTTCTGTCCTGGTTCACTTTGACCGTGTCTCTTCAACTCTTTGAGTAGACTCGAGCGCCCGTTTCTAGTCATCTCGTGGGTGTTTAGCTCGTATCTACTTACTTCATATCTCTTTCTAAGTTTTCCTCCAGTTGTCGTTCTTCCATTGATCCACGTGGCTTGCCATGTCAACCACTTGATTAATTCCACGTGTAATATTTATTTTACTAATATAGTACCGAGTCTTTCTTACGTGTAACTATGGTTTTTCATCTATTTTTGATACTTCTTATTCTGTTAGTATTTCTATACTTTATGTTGTTGGTACTGATATATTGTATCTTTTTGTCTACTTGAGACAAGGGTCTATCAGAAACAGCCTCTGTACCCTTTGGGATAATGTTAAGGTCTACGTACATTCTACCCCCTTAGACTTACTTGTGGGATTTTACTGGGTGGTTGTCGTTATTGTTGTTAGTTGATAAAAGCCACCTCAAGAGTGTTACTTAAAACAAGGAAAAAAGGTAGTGAAAAGAAATAAAGAAAATAGCCGCCTACGCTTCATTTTAGGCTGTCTTTTTGAAAATTGCAATCCAAAAACTAAAGGAAAATGATTACAACTAACACAATGATAATGTTGCTAAATATATCCAAAGAAGAGTAAGTTCTTTGTAGCTTCACGCAGCTAAATTCATATGCCTTATTTTTTTCCGTCTTTTATTCTCATAATAATCTTTTATATCTTTCAAGAACGATGGCTTACATCATTAATAAGTCAAACGTATAGTCACAGGCAGCTGAATAAAACAAATATATTTATTTAATATTCAAACACAAATAGAAGAAAATAAAAGCCAAAACATGGAATGTTTCCTTCGAATTACAAAGATGAAAAGTAGAAAAAGAAATTAAAAAACAACCGCCCGCGCTTCATTTTAGGCTTTCTTTTGACAATATGAACCAAAAGGGGAAAACTATTACAACTAACACAATGATATATATAATATAATGTTGCTGAATTATATCCACATAAGGGTAACTTCTCTGTAGCTTCACGCTGCTAATTTAATTTGCATATTCTTTTTTGTTCTTTTATTCTTATAAATAATCTTTAAAGTATTTCTTTTCAAGATATGACTTACGTACTTCATTAGTTCATTGGTTACTGTATGAGTCAAAATCTGGCTGAAAAAATTCGGCATAGAGAGGTTATCAAGGAATTGCGATTCAACATGGATGATTAGGCCGAGGTCGACCAGGGCCTGACAATAGGGAACCGCCGAGCAAGCCATTAAGGGTCGAGGTCGAGTAGAGAACAATGGGAATAACAGATAGTATAGTCTTGGAACTATTAAACAAATATTCCCTCTGCTGTACTTTTTAGGGTTTTTGGAAATATCCCATATAAGTTGTAAAAGAAAGGGGGAAAAAGGTATGTAATATTCATTCTGATAAGAATTCTTATGAAAAGTTGAATCTTGAGATATAATACAACACTTTACCTTTCCACAGTGATTCGATTTGTTGTTTATTCTACCCTTTCATGCATCAGATCCGAGAAAGTCTCGTATATTTCTATATCCATTTGTCTTACATTGTTGTCAGAGGGAAGAATCATCCACATCATTCAATATTTGGGTGAATCCTTCATTTTATTTACGTTTATTTCCATTTAAATATTTATTACTCATTACTGTCCCACCATTCATTCTTGATAACTTTATTTAATACCCTCATAATTGGTTCTAATTCGACGTTATTATATAAGTATGTGTTAGATCTAAGATTTATTATATTTGACTAGAATTTTCCCTCCACCTCTTTTTTTAAATTAGTTTAGTAAAATTTCATACTTTTTGGTCAAACAATTTGGCGCCGTCTCTGGGGAATTTTCTAGTCAAAGTCATAGTTTTCCTAGACCTAAAAAAAACACACCAACAGTAAAATATAGAAGTTTCTTTTTCCTACTTGCGCGGTCTGACATGGCAGGAAATTGAGAAGAAAGATTGAAGAAGAAGAGGAGAACGTGACACCAAGCGCTTCTCCTAGGCGAAGTGGTTCACCCCTCCCTTATGGAAGTGTTACCGCCTCCCACGGAAAAGGAGCCTCTACGTCCACGACGGAAGAAGCACCACCAACAGTGAAAAAACTACTAGAAGCATGGCTAACGAGTACACTAACTTGTATACTCGAAAAGCTGACCAAAGGGAGAGTAGGGAGGATATGCGAGTTGACATCACAGCGACAACCAATGAGCAGCACGTCCCCTCTCCGTCAACATGTATTACTCACACTGTTAATTATGAAGGTAATAACGCCCTCGTTGCTATTCTAAGAAAAATGGAAGAGATGGATAACGAGAACAAAGCACTCAGCGACCAAATGATGGAGCACCAGGAAATGGTAGATAAGATACCGGGCGCCCCAAAGCTTCTACCAAAATGTGATGCTGGCTGGTTTGTGGAACAACCGTATAGCGACGAGGCTGCACCATATGCTATACCTAAAACATTCAAGATTCCGCCATACTTGAAGATATATGACGACACAACGGACGCTGAAGATCACATCATCCACTACGTCACCGCAGTGAAAGGCAACGACCTCGCTAAAGAACAAGTATCATCTTACTGCTGAAAAAGTTCGGTGAAACCCTAACCGGTGTTGATACCCAAATTTTCCTCAAATTATTTTTAACTTGCATATATACCTTCAAAATCATGCATTAGTAGAAATTGGTATTTTTCCATAATTTTCCTATATTTATCCAACATTTTATTTCCAATAAATAATTATAAAATTGCATTACAAGTGATTTCAAAAGCATTTCTTGATTTAATTTATTATTTAGGGTCCTACTAAGACCAAACTATTTCACAATCAGCCAAATTGACACCTTTTAGCTATAATTGCAATAACTTTGCAATTATAGCCCAATCATATGTTTTATATTATTTTTATCCAATAATTAGTCATTTTATATTTTAAATACTAATTAACCATTTTAATTCAAATTTTCTAAGCATCACACATTTTACATAATTATTAGCTATTTTTATAAATTGTTTTATCTAATTTAGTTGGGTATTTAACAAGTAGCCACCTTTATTTCAATTGTAGCCTAAAAATTAGCCTAACCCCAAACCGATTACATAACCTAACAGACCCAAGCCCAAAACGACATCTACCCGACCCAATCTGGGTTTAATCCTGACCGTTGATCAAAATTGATCAACGGTCCGGATGACCGCTTTCCTAAAATAAACTTAAAAATTACCCTTTCCCCCTTCTCATTTACCCCTCACCCTCCGTCGTCTCAACCCTGTCATCTCTCTCAACTCTCTCATCTCCCCGACTCCCTCTGCTAAACCTAGCCCCTTCTTCGGCCGTCGCCTTGCCGGAAAGCATGGTGGTTTCACCACCCACAACCTCATGGCTCCCTCCTTAACGTGTGTCACTGCTCTTGAAGCCCTCAGGTGAACCAAAGGCGGTTCACTCACCTCCTATGATCTCATGCCATTTTTTCGGCCATCCATGGCCGTCCGAGTAAGATCTTACCACTTTTCGGTTAAAACCGGTGACTTTTGAGTTTTTTTTCTCCTCTCTGGGTTCTCTCTTTGAAACCCTAACTTTTAATACTCTCGATTCTTCTAGATCTGTAACAGATCTATACATGTTATGAGTTATTTTCGTGTTTCCCTTAAAGATTTTCTTGTTTCCTAAACGATTCTTCATTTTTCAAACTAGGGTTTCTAAATCCTTTTTTAAAACAGTTCTCTTTCTGGTTTCTTAATATTATTTTATGATTTTTATCGTGTTTAAACTTTATTTGAGCTTCTCCCTTTTTGTTTGAGTCATTTTGATAAAAACCCCAAATTTCTTGGTTGTAATATGTGATTCTGAGTTTATGCGCGATAATATTTTTACCTGTTCTAGTATGACTGCTTTGCTTTCATGAGTACTTTGTGATTTTTTTTGTGATTTTTGCTCTATACTTGGCAGTAGGGTTGCTGACTCTTCGTTACTTCTGCCTAAATCATGTTTATTCTGCTAAATCCTTTAATTATTTGCTATGTTCTATGCGAATCCCTAATTTTGTGTGATTAGGGTTTCTGACTTTTGCCTAATGTATGTTCATTCTGCTTAAATCAGTACTATTTACCAATTTGAATCTTTGAATAATTGTGATTAGTACTGTTCTCTACTTATTATGAGTATTTTCTTAAATATGTGATACTTTCCCTAATTGGTGCTAATTTCCTGTGATTTGAACCTCACTCGAGGGTTTCTTGCTGATTTCCATCATTCCCTGCCTTATTTTTCGTAGTTGATTATGCTGATTCTTATGACATCCCTTAATTAATATGTTACGACCCTAGCCTAATTACCTGCTCTATACTTGCACTGATTGAATATTCCTTTAAGCTATATATGGTCTCTTTCCTTATTTGTTACTTACCGTTTGAATAACTCCCTTAATTATGGGAGTACTTGTGCTGATTTCACTCTGAGTGATACCAAGTCCCATAATTATTGTTTGATTATGATTTTTACCTTACTTTTCACCCAGCTTTCAAAAACTATATATATGCATACTCTTCTCTAGTTTTTGAGACACGAACAAACACAGTTCAAGCTCTCCCTCTCACACACAAACATACTCTGTTCTGAATTTTTCTTTCTCTCTTTTTGTTTGCTTGCTACTCAGTTGGCTAAAATCCAAGACTGAGTAACGCTATTACTCTACTTGCTCTACTGTGCCACTGTCCTATTTGTATTACTGCTCTATTGGTTTATATTGTTCTATACATTGCTGCTCTCCTTCTCTGCACATTGCTGCTCCTTTACTCTGCACTTACCTCATCATCTAACTGGTATGTTCTCAGTTTAATTTTAAGGTTTCCAAAACAACATGCTTCAGTCTGTATTATAGTTCCTTTTATTCCTATTATGTGTCTACTTATGATTTTATTGCTTTCCCTGCAACTAGCATGCCTATTTATTAAACTATCTATATGGTAACTCTCTAGTTCAGCATGTCTATTACTTTCTATATGTCCCATTAAAACTTCTGCCCTATCCCCTGACCCCAGTACATGATAAGCATGTAGTTTTGAACCTAGTGTGTACTCTAACACCCCTCAATCTGATGCATTTGGATCCTTATATGAATCCTTGTAAAGGACTATGCTATGATAGTTTAAGTCTTGTAATACTTTTCTGAGGCCTACTTGTGTGCAAGCCTGTTCCTATGTGCTTCATACTTGTCCCCAATCCCTCATCTCCCTGCTTGTGGTTGCTGAACTTGTCTTAATTCCTATTTATTGTTCTGTGTGTGCTGTTTGAGTATGTTGGTTGTGCTACTGCCTTACCCTTTTCAAGCTAATTTTCATTAAACCTCTCTCTTTCTCAAAACTGTTATAAACTGTTCATACTCACTATGAGCACTTCCACTATACTCTTAGGCATTAGGTTCTGCCCCTCTTGTGTGAGCATTGCCTTGGGACCCTTGAGCTCCCTCTGAACTTTGACACAGAAGAGCTGACCTTTCGACACTGCACTTACTCCATCTTGGCTATGAAATCTGGGAGTGAGCATTGCCCGGGATCCCTTGAGATCCTTAGGGAACTTTGACACACCTGGATCATGTGAAGGGTTGTGAACCAATGGCATTTGAAGATCCGGAAACTTGGGCCTACAATGGAAGGCTCCCTATAGTTAACTTCTTCTTTTCCTTATATAATTCATATTCAGAGGTTTGTAATAATTTGTAAAAATGATTCTGGGGTTGGATAGTGGAAATGGGTGGGGATATGCATGCTATAGTGTAAGTATGGGTAGATATCATATTTTTCTAGGTTTATTTTTTTTATATGCGCACTAGTAACCATGTCTAGGAATCAAGTATGTCATGCATTTAGATACCATGTCACTTAGGTTCATACATATGCTTTTCTTTGAGCATGTCATTGTGAGCATGTGATTTTTCACCTACCAAAGGCCCCTACAAAATTCGATAAATAAATTAATTTCATAGATTTTGTTGATTATCAGTGATTAATTGTGAAAGATTTGTATTTTTGGGCATATACATAATTCATCTTTTTAAATTTGTTCAAAATTGCATCACTATTATCAAAGAATTATAAAGTTATAATTAACTGAATAATAGACGAGCAATGGTTATTTAATGTAATGTATTTTAATAATTAATTACTAAAACTAATCATCTTTATTCATTAAATTATAGATTAATTAAGGATATAAAATTGGTCATTTTATTCTTGATTAATCCGTAAATAGATGAAAAGTAGATCTAGATTAGTTACTATATTTTTGGATTAAATTAGATTATAACCTAATTAGATTAATTAAATAAGTTTAATTAATCAAAGAAGTTAAAAAATCGGACCTGGGCCAAGAAGTACCCAGGCCCAATCCCCATATACCCAGACAACCCAGGCCCAAAACCCATAGCCAACCCGGCCTGCCCCTACACTACCCAAACGACGCCGTTTAGCTTTCCATTCACCTCAGCCGTTGGATAATTTTGATCCAACGGTCCGGAACTAACCCCTAATGGGTATTTAACTGTTTCAAACACCCCCTACCCCCTAGTTCAGTCAAAGTATCACACCCCCCCTTTTCCCACCGTCTCTATCCTCTCTAAGAAAACCAAACCCTAGCCGCCGTCCTCCGCCGACCGGAAATCGCCTCCGGCGGCGGAGCTTCTCCAAACAACCCAAAACTCGCACCAGATGATCCTCACCCTTCCCACAATCACCTCCCACTATCAATTTCCCCAAACAACCATCCAGTTAAGAGTAATTCCAGATCTAAGAACCCAGAAACCCTAGTTCCCCTGTTTGGCCAATTCGAAGATTTTTAATGGCTCTAACCTACACGGATCGATAACTCTCATTGAAAGCTATCGATTTCTGTGGATTTGAGTCATTTTTCAAACCCGACGGAGTCCGGCCAAGGTCCAGTGACCCCCAGATTTTTCGGCCAAAACTGTTTAGAAAAAGAAATAGGTATCTCCTTCTTCTTCTTTAGGATTATTATTGTGGAAAAATCATGAACGATTATTAGGTTTAATTGCTGTTTTTCATTAGTCTTTTATACCAAATTTTTTCCTTGTCATTTTACTCATGTCAGCTTGAATGTTCCCCTCTTGTAATTAATTCAGAAAACCTGAATAGACTTCTTTGTTTAGAAGATAACTTAAGATTCTCATTGTTGCACCAGTGCGTATCTGTTTCCTATCCTTAATTTATGTTTAATCAACTGACCTTGCGTATTGTTAGTTCACACATGCATGCTTAGGTTAATTGAATCCTGTTTTGGATATTGGAATGATATAGTTCAGGTTTGATAATCCATGAGTTTTAAGTGTGCTTCATGGGCTTGCATTATTTGATTGACCATGTTTAGTTTCACTGCATATTATGCTCAGCTAATCCATCCCCTAACATATTTTCTGATTTTATTTTATTGTTAAAATTGATTTTGCCTCAACTCATCTTTGATTTTGTAGTCTGATTAGTTAACTATTAATTGGTTTGATTAGGTATACCCTTGAAACTGAGGTAACTAACAATATAATTGGAAACTGACTCTAAG
>ML374749.1:17541-34095 GCA_005239525.1 Nicotiana knightiana | reverse complement strand
TCTTGAAGTACAAATGGGCCAGATTTTACATGCCTTAAACACACGCCCGAAGGGTGCACTACCAAGTGATACGGTAGCGAACCCCAAGGTTGGGAACAACAACAACACCGGTCATGTTATGGCGGTGACTACTCGGAGTGGAAAAGGTGGTGAAACAAGTACTTCGGGGCCAAAGAAGGTTGTTGTTGATGATGAAGTTGTACCCCAAGATGAGCTACCAGTTGATATGGAACAAGCAATGGATGAGCCAATTGAAGGTAAGGTAAGAATTGACATTCATGACAATGGGGAAGATTTGGGTAGAAATGTGAACCCATCTAGGGAGCAAATAATTGACATGCCGGAACCGGTGGCCCCAAAGGCACCATTGCCTAGGCCACCTCCTCCCTATCATCAGAGATTGGCAAAACAGAAACAAGAGACCCAGTTTAAAAAGTTCTTTGACATGATGAAGAGTCTTACCATAATTGTTCCTTTGGTTGAGGCCTTGGAGCAAATGCCAGGTTATGCTAAGTTCATGAAGGACTTGGTGACTAAAAAGCGATCCATTGAGTGTGAGACCATTAAGATGACTCACCAAGTGAGTGCTATTGTTCACTCCATGGCATCAAAACTTGAAGATCTGGGTGCCTTCACTATTCCTTGCACAATTGGGAGTGCAGACTTTGCAAAAGCCCTATGTGATCTTGGGGAAAACATAAATTTGATGCCATATTCTGTGTTCAAGACTTTGGGGATCGGACAACCTAGGGCGACCTCTATGCATTTGCAAATGGCGGATAGATCAATGAAGAGGACCCTGGGTATTATTGATGATGTCTTAGTGAGAGTGGACAAATTTATATTGCCAACAAATTTTGTTATCCTCGACTGTGAGGTTGATTTTGAGGTCCCTATTATCTTAGGGAGGCCTTTCCTTGTCACTGGGAAGGCCTTGGTCGATGCTGAAGCTGGGGAACTTACATTCGGAGTTGGTGATGAAAAAGTGGTCTTCCATGTGTGCAAATCTATGAAGCAGCCCAACAGCTCTGAAGTTTGCTCTTTTATGGACCTCGTGTCCGAGGTTATTATTGATGATGCCAGTGCTATGATCCATGTTGATGATCCTGTAGAGTTGGCCTTGTTGAATCATGAGGACTCAGTGGTGGATAGTGTGCTTGAGAGCACCCATGCCCTTCAAGGCATGGGGTCTTATTCTTATGCTCCCAAAAAATTGTCATTAGACTTAGAGAACAGGAAGACCCCACCAACAAAGCCATCCATTGAAGAACCTCCGAATCTGGAGTTGAAGCCACTTCCTTCCCACCTCAGGTATGAAAAGCTTGGTCCCTTTTGTAGTTTACCAGTTATTCTTTCCTCTTGCCTAACCCAAATGCAGGTTAACTCAACTTTAAAAGTGCTAAGGAGGAGGAAGAAAGCAATCGGTTGGACCTTGGCTGATATTTGGGGTATTAGCCCCGCCTTTTGCATGCATAAGATCATATTGGAGGATGGAGCCAAACCCTCCGTTGAATATCAAAGAAGACTCAATGAAGCTATGCAAGATGTGGTGAAAAAGAAGATTATAAAATGGCTTGATGCGGGTGTTGTCTATCCAATCTCGGATAGTGCTTGGACTTCTCCGGTCCAATGCGTTCCGAAAAAGGGTGGAATGATAGTGATAAAAAATGATAAAAATGAGCTCATTCCTACAAGAACGGTTATCGGATGGCGGGTGTGCATGGACTACCGCAAGCTCAACATGGTAACCCGCAAAGACCATTTTCCTTTACCATTCTTGGATTAAATGTTGGATAGGCTCGCAGGTCGGGCCTTTTATTGTTTCCTTGACGGGTATTTTGGATATAATCAAATTTTGATAGCCCCGGAGGATCAAGAGAAAACTACCTTCACTTGCCCATATGGCACTTTTGCCTTTGCTCGCATGCCATTCGGACTCTGTAATGCCCCAGCCACTTTCCAAAGATGTATGATGGAAATCTTCACCGACATGGTGGAGGAATTTCTAGAAGTATTTATGGACGACTTTAGTGTTGTCGGGGATTCTTTCGACGAATGCTTGAGTCATCTTAATAGAGTCCTTGCTCGGTGTGAAGAAACAAATTTGGTCTTGAATTGGGAAAAATGCCACTTTATGGTGGAGGAAGGAATCGTTTTGGGCCATAAGATTTCAAAGAATGGCATTGAGGTTGATAAGGCAAAGATCGAGGTTATTTCAAAATTGCCACCACCTATTTCAGTGAGAGGAGTTCGTAGCTTTCTTGGCCATGCCGGTTTTTACCGGCGGTTCATCAAAGATTTCTGTAAGGTGGTGAATCCGTTATGCAAGCTGTTAGAGAAGGATGCTAAATTCAGTTTTGATGAGCATTGTATGCAAGATTTTGAACTCTTAAAACACAAGCTCACTACCACTCCCATTATCACGGTGCCGGATTGGAGTGCACCATTTGAGCTTATGTGCGATGCAAGTGATGTTGCTGTGGGTGCTGTGCTTGGGCTAAAGGTGAACAAAGTGTTTCATCCAATATACTATGCCAACAAGACAATGAATTCTGCTCAAATGAACTACACAGTCACGGAGAAGGAGCTTTTATCTATAGTTTTTGCCATAGATAAATTTCGCGCTTATTTGATGGGTGCCAAGGTCATAGTTCACATTGACCATGCAGCACTCCGGTACCTCATGACCAAGAAGGATTCCAAGGCAAGACTTATGAGATGGGTTTTGTTATTACAAGAGTTTGATTTAGAGATGGTGGACCGAAGAGGGAGTGAGAATCAAGTAGCCGATCATTTGTCCTAGTTGGAGGAGCAAGGACGTCCTTGTGACGGACTTGAGATCAATGGTAGTTTTCCGGATGAACAACTCCTTTCAATGTCAATGAGAGAAATGTCATGGTTTGCAGATATTGCTAATTTCCTCGTCACCGGAGTTGTCCCTTGTGAGCTCTCTTCTAACCAAAGGAAGAAGCTTCGAAGAGATAGCTTGGATTTATATTGGGACGAGCCTTATTTATTCAAGATTTGCACCGATGGGGTGATCCGGCGATGTGTACTGGAGGAAGAGCAACTAGCTATCCTTGAGTCTTGCTACTCCTCACCGTATGGTGGTCATCACGGAGGGGTGAGAACTGCTTCTAAAGTGCTTAGTTGTGGGTTCTTTTGGCCAACTTTGTGTAAGGATGCTAGTGACCTAGTAAAGAGGTGTGATGAATGCCAAAGAGCTGGGGGAATTTCCAAAAAGGATGAAATGCCTTTAAATTCGATTCTTGAGGTAGATATCTTTGATGTTTGGGGCATCGACTTCATGGGGCCATTCATGAGTTCATGTGGGAACACGTACATCTTGGTCGCATTTGATTATGTGTCAAAATGGGTGGAGGCCATAGCCTTACCAAACAATGAAGCGCGGAGTGTGATAGCCTTTCTCAAGAAGAATATCTTTACTAGGTTTGGCGCTCCACGAGCCATCATCAGTGACATGGGGTCACATTTTTGCAACAAAGCCTTTGACTCCTTGCTTTCCAAGTATGGGGTCAATCATAAAGTCACTACCCCGTACCACCCTCAGGCTAGTGGCCAAGTTGAAGTGTCTAACAGAGAGGTAAAGAGCATATTATCCAAAACGATCAATGCCAATAGGACCGTCTGGGCTAAGAAGTTAGATGATGCTCTTTGGGCTTACCGGACCGCCTACAAGACCCCAATTGGGATGTCCCCATATCGCTTGGTCTTTGGAAAAGCATGCCACCTTTCGGTGGAATTGGATCACAAGGCTATGTGGGCCTTGAAAAAGTTGAACTTGGAATGAGATGTAGCTGCAAATCTTCGTGCGGAGCAATTGAATGAGTTGGATGAGTTTAGATTCCATGCGTACTCCATTTCGTCCTTGTATAAGGACAAAATGAAGTACCGACATGACAAATTTGCTCGAAGTAAAGAGTTCAAGGTTTGTGATTTGGTCTTATTTTTCATTTCTCGGTTGAGGCTATTTCCCGAAAAACTCAAGTCAAAGTGGAGTGGGCCTTTTGAAGTGATATTTGTTACTCCATTTGGGGCTCTTGACCTTAAGAACAAAAGTGGGGCAGTCTTCAGAGTAAATGGTCACCGGGTAAAACACTATCTTGGCAAAGTTGATGACAGCCACGTGGTGGCACTTCTTCATCTCAAATGATCTCGGTAAAATGTGTCGTGCCGCGACATTAAATCAGGCACTTCTTGGGAGGCAACCCATGTGTCTTTACTTTCATTTCTTTGTTTTTCTTGGTAGAATAGTTTTCACTTTTACACTAACTGGTTTTTGGATGTGTAGGATGATTTTGACACAGGAAATTTGGCTGAGTATAGAAACAGAAGCTTACTGGAATTGACTTCACGGCCGCGGTCTCCTTTTCGCGGTCCGCGAAGTCAAAAAGCTACAATAATGGCTCACTGGAATCTGCTTCGCAGTTGCGGTCAACTTTTCGCGGTCCGTGAAGCCCATTTAACTAAAGGATGCCTTTCTGAGCCAAACGCACCGCGACCGTGGTTGATTTTTCGCGGATCGCGATGAGCTTTCTCCTAAGCCATAAGAAATTGACTGACCGCGGACCGCGATTGATTTTTTGCGGTCCGCGGTAGGTAAGAGGGGTGGTCCCCAATCTTCACTATAAATAGGCCACTAGGGTTTTATTTCACACTTTTCACACAATAGCTTTTCAAAGCCCCCTTCGACTGTGTCTCACTCTTGCATTCTCTGAAATTCATTGCTTACATCCATACTATCATCCAAGCATCTAGTAAGTGTATTTGTGCTTCATTAACTTCTTAATTTCTATATTTTCTTTATTTTTCATCTTCTTTTACATAATTTTTTCTCTTTTTAGGCTTGTAAAATGTTAGGGTTAACCCAAATAGGTTCATGATAGTCCTTTGGAATGCAATTGCACTGATTACTTGTGTAGGGCTCATCTCAATGAACACTTTAGCATAGAAAATGCCAAATCTAGAAACCATAGTTCAATATCCCATTTCGCAGTCCGCGGTCCCTTTTTCGCGGACAGCGGTGCTTCTATTTGCAAAAACCCAATCTGCGGTCCCTGCCTTTAAGAACTGATACTACACTGGATATAACTTCGCGGCTGCGGTCGGTTTTTCGCAGCCTGCGATGTTAATTCCAATGTGTCTTGCTCATCAGAGGGTCTCCACCGCGGTCCGTGGTTGAATTTTTGCGGTCCGCGGTGGCCTGAAACCAGTGCACTTATTGCTCATTGATTACGGAAGTTTTGGCACAACAATGCTCGGAAAACTAACCATGTTCACTTATGTGTATTTTGCAGGCAATGGTACTATCTCGAGGAGGCAGTCGTAAAAACACTGGTAGAGGAGAAACTCAAAGGGGAAGAGGCCCGGGGGCACCAAGGCAACCATCCAAAGTTTCAATGCCTCCTCAGTCATCCCGACGGCCCAGTCGGGTTACAGACTCTCCTCCTTCACCATCGGGAAGTGAGTATGCTCCATCAGAGGAGGCCTCATCATAGTCATCCCCAATGGACCCTGTCTCATCTCTTCCGGCCCCAGCACAAGCAGTTTCCCCAGCTAAACCACCTCCAGTGCACACTCATATTCTACTTCCCCTATAGCTTCCTTATCTGGGGAGAATTCAAGTGACAACAAGGGGGATGAACAGGTGGTTGAAGGGGTCGAGCGCACTCAGAATCCGGATGCGTGGAAGGATCATTTTGTCAGTGAGAAAGCCTTTCACAGATTCAGGGAATTGTGGACTACACGGTTACTTATTCCAGAGCGTACCTTTTCACTGAAAGATTTGTCTACCTACAACCCCAATGTGAGGCAGCAGTTCCGAGATAGAAAAGGGTGGTCTTACTTCACTAAACATCTCCCGAATGCAAATGAGCACATAATGAAGGAGTTCTACACTAATTTGCTTTTTCTTGAAAAGGACTCAAAGGCAGCCCAAGTCCGCAATCTCACAGTGCCTTTTGACGGAGTTTCACTAAATGACTATTTGGAGATGGATGATGTGGATGATTCCTTGTACCGAGAGAAACTGGCAGAAAAGGATGCTGCTAGAAATTGGTTGGCTTTACACTTGGCTAAGCCCGGGGAGACTCCGGAGTGGCTAACTGCTAGGAAGACTATCACCAGGAGGACCCTTAACTTCGAAGCAAAAGAGTGGGAGACTTTTGTATGCAGCAGGCTAGACCCAACCCATCATGACCAGACCCTCCCCCTCAGTAGGGATGTGTTGGTGGCATCTATCATGGCTGGGTACTCCATCAACGTGGGGAATGTGATGTCTGAGGTCATTAGCCGGGTTGTCAGCACATGTGATACTTCTTATCCCTTTCCTCATTATCTGACTATGTACTGTGAAGACCAGGAAGTCACTAAGAAGCGCTTTGACACCAAATTCAAGCCCAAAGCACCCTTTTCCTGGTATGATTTGAAGAATGAGGACAACCCCAAAAAGAAGTCTAAGGGAAAGTCTGTTGCCTCCACTAGCCAGTCTGAAGAGCCAGTGGTGGTGGCGGAACCTTCCCTTCCCCAGCCTGCCATTCCAGAGGAGGTTCTAGGCCCGTCTACCTCCACCGCCACTGACATTCCCTCCACCAGAGCCTATCCCATGACTGTTCCCCGGCTGAACATGACACTGACAAGCCTCACCAATTGGATGCAGTCAACTACTACAAAGTTGACTGCAATTTCTACAGCTGTGGCAGCCCCAGCTACTCCTCCCCCACCACAGGTCCCGCAGTCCATTGAGGAAATGCTGAAAGAAATTTTGAAGAACCAGAAGAAAATCCTGGACGCGGTGGGTGCACATGAGAGTGCATTGACAAAGCTGGCGAAAGAAACAAAGAAGCTGAGGAAGACTCAAGCGTCAAAGGAGGAGGTGGCTAGGTTGAGAAAGGAGGTCGACAAGCTATCGGGTGATCAGATTCCATTGGAGATGCTACTAGCCGACCCTACTGGGTCACAGCCAGAGCAGCAGCTAGAGCCTCAGTCAGTGCAGGAGGAGGAGCTGGTGAGGCCATTGAAGAAGAGGAAGGTCATGCCCCGTGCTCAGGGCATCAGACTTGTACTGGCAGACCCTCCCACAGAGCACACTCAGGATCAGAGCTAGGAGGCCCAGCCCACCGGAGCTCCATCACAGGCTGTAGCAGACCCAGCTCCTTCACAGTCCCCATCTCAAACAGATCCTACCCCCTCTCAGACACAACTGCAGGGATCACAGCAGGCTGAGGGCCAATAGGGAGTTTTCTTTACTCTCTGTCTCTCCCATATTTTGTAGACTATTTTTGCTATATAGCATTGAGGACAATGCTATCTCTTAGTTGGGGGAGTGGCCCTACAGGCATTTGATTTTGGCTACATTGGGTTGTATAATGCAAACACTATTTTTCTTCTTTTTCTTTATGTTATTTCCCATTTTGGTATGTATAAGATAACTATCCATTGTAAATATTCATCCCCTATGTATATTCATCTAATTCCCCTATTGTACATATTCATTCTATCCCACGTACTTTACTTTACGCATTTCTTTTCTATTTTATAGCTTTTTATTTTTCTTTCATAGCTTTTTGTTTGGTTTTCGCGTGAGCAATAAGCCTTTGGTTTTCTTAACGCCACGGTTCTTTTCAAAGGTGGAACTTGTGTGAACCGGGTGGCTCTTCCCAAGGATGGACGGTGTGACAACCTTCTTAAGGGTTTGAGTCTGTTTTTCCTTTTCTTGTTGTTTTGTTTTTCAATAACGGTGCCTCAAGAAAAGCTTCACTTGGGCCTAACACAGTTTCCTTTGATCCCATGGTCAAAGACAAACCGTTGTGTTTAGGATGGTGATAGTGAAGATCTTGAGACTCTTGTGTTGGACGATAATCATCGGGTGGTTCTTCGGGACCATTTTTGTTACTCAAAACAGGTTCATCCTCTTGAAATTGAGATTGTAGAACTGAAATCTGAAAACTTAAAGCTAAAGCTTGGATCAAGTAAAAATGCTGTTGATCATTCTCATATCATGTTAGAAGAAAACATAGGAAAATTAAAAGATAAGATGTCTGCCAAGGACGAACAAATAAGAACTCTTAATGAACAACTTGGCAAAGTCAAACATGAATTATATCGAACCTGTATATGGAATAAATCCTCTGATGCCCTGATATGGCTTCAAGAGAATCATAGTAGCAACAGGAGAGGGATTGGCTTTGGAAGCCAACTGCCCAAGTGCGATCCCAAAAACAAGTATCTCACTCTTCCTGAGAATAAATCTGCACCCATTGTGGTAAGACGAGACACTACAAATACTAGTGTACTGCAAAAGAGCAGGCCAGTCGAAAAAATGAGAGGTTTGTAAAAGAAAAAAACTGGCTGCCAAATTGGGCCAGGAAAAGTTTGATTCATCCATTCTCTCTGTCACGACCCAATTTCCCACTCGGGTCGTGATGGCGCCCAACAACAGGGTTAGGCAAGCCAACATAAATTCTACTAAGTGTTACCCTTCCCATGTGATTAATTAATCCAACTTTTACCAGTTTTAGGCATTTATTTACATGATATTAGTCGGTGACATGAAAATAAGACATTTGATACGTGAGTCAAACGTTAAGCATATGTCTGAAAATGCAGCCCAAAAACCCAAAATGTACGCACATGTGTGCCAGGAACTAGTGTCACGAGTATCACGGGCAACTATCAGAATACATAAATATATACAATCCCATAGTTTGAATGAAGAAGACAGGGGAAATAACAAAAGGAAACTCCAGGGTGCTGCTAGAGATCGCCAAGAAAAGCAGCTCACCGCGAAATCTACTCCGTCTAGTCAGTATCTAGCGCCAGCCTGATAGTCAGATGTGCCAGCCTCTTGACCTGTACAGTCAAGTACAGAAAGAAAAGAAGAAGTGCATCATGAGTACATAATAGATATGTACCCAGTGAGTATCCCACCCAAACTCGAAGGAGTAGTGACGAGAGGTCGACTAGATACTCACTAAGGTCCAGCAATATAATATATATGACGAAATATGGCTAAAACAATAGACATGGAAAAACAGTAAGCAACAAGTATGTAGAAATTAACGAAAACCAAATAATAAACTGAAAAGGGACAACAAGGTACCAAAAACTTACTCTTAACCAATGCTTGACACTCCCATTTTTATATTAAGCGACTCAAACTCAAGTGGACACCGGAGTCATAAAGGTGGTCATAAGGACTAGGGTCATAAAGCTATCCCACGATCGCGAATCATACCTGCGACTCGCGTGCTGACTCGATACAATAATAAGCTATCCCACGATCGCGCATCATCCCCTGCGACTCGTGTGCTGACTCGACAATAATAAGCTATCCCATGATCGCGTATCATCCCTGTGACTCGTGTGCTGACTCGATAATAATAATAATAAGCTATCCCACGGTCACGCATCATCCCCTGCGACTCATGTGCTGACTCGATAATAATAAGCAATCCCACGATCGTGCATCATCACTGCGACTCGTGTAAGGACACGATAATAATAGTAATAAGCTATCCCATGGTCGCGCATCATCCCTGCGACTCGTGTGCTGACTCGATATCAAGTGTATATATGTATATATAAGTACATGTGTGTACCAACTCAACAGTGAACTCAACATGACTATGACAATACCACAAATAGCCAACTGGGATCCAAATCAAAATGTTTCATGTTTCCATAGCAATTTAACAATAATTTCAACTCTTATCACATAAAAGGTACAAATAAGGCACATAGTGGCATGCTCGTGAGTCCTAAGGCTACCCGACATAGCAATATAGTCTCCACGTACGAACTCCCGTCACTTGGTACATACGCGGCCCCCACAACATGTATACATAGCAAACTAGGAACCTATGGGGACATTTCCCCCTTACAAGATTGGAAAGGAGACTCACCTCACGACGAAACCACCCCTCGGATCAAGGATGCGCCCGAATCTCCGAAATCTACCCTCGACGACTCACAACTAGCCAAATATAGTTCAACAACATCAATGCATGCTCAAAGTAGGAAATTCATTCTAGCCTACCCAATTTTTGACATTCTTGAGGAAATTCTAAAAACCAACCCGGGCCCACAAGCTCGGATTCCGAAAATTCTCGAAGGGATCACACACCGAAGCCTAAGGATCAAAATTATATGATTTATACAAGAATTCATAGCCTTAAATGGAAAAATCTCAAATTTTTCTAAAATCCCAATCACTTCCCCAAACTTAGATTTTTCTAGGAATTAGTAGAGGAGTTTTTTGACAATTCATGAATTTAATTAGCAAAAGGGAGTGGAATTACTTACCTCTTGGAGGAATTGGTCGAAGATCAGTTTTCTCAAGCTCTTGGGCTCAACAATGGAGGTTGGGGGTGGAATTATGTGATGAAACCCGTGTTTTTGGACATTAAATAAGTCTATCTCACAGGGATTTTCGCACCTGCGAAAGCAAATGGCCGCACCTGCGGAGGTTAGGCCTGGGAGTTGGGGTCGCACCTGTGAGGGAAAATCCGCACCTGTGAGGGAAAATCCGCACCAGCGGAGTCACACCTGCGAAGGAATCCCGCACCAGCGGACTCGCACTAGCGGGCACAAGTCCGCACCTGCGAAAGAGGAGGGGTCCATGGGTTTTCCGCACCTGCGTGAAGGGGACCGCAGGGGCGGTCTCGCACCTGCGACTGGGCGACCGCAGGTGCGGTCACACCAGAAGCAGCTGCACCAGCATTGGATTTTGTTGTGTTTTGACCCCGTGCAGGGTCCGAGAGGCCCCTGGGCCCACCCGAGCCCCTGACAATTTATACCAACAAGTCCCAAATCATATGACGGACTCGCTCGAGCTTACGGAACACTCAAAACATCGCTAAAACTCAAAATCACCCTCCAAACCCCTTGAATTCAACTTAAGAACTTTAAAAAATTCTAGATTTCATTCCATTGCGCCGAACGGGTCTATACTACTCGGAATGGCCTCAAAATTTGCAGGCAAGTCATAATTAACATAACGAAACTATTCCCAATCTCGGAATTCCGTTCGGACCTCGGAAACACAAAAATGCATCCCAAACCAAAATATGGTCTTAAGGAACTTCTTATTTCAATATTGGTCGCCGAAATGCCCCCGGTTCATCAGAAACCCAATCCGAACATACGCCTAAGTCCGAAATCATCACACGAAGCTACTGGAACCGACGAAACTCGATTCCGGGGTCGTTTACCCAAAACGTTGACCGAAGTCAAACTTGGCCTTAAAGGCCAGCCTTAAGGAACCAATTGTTCCTACTGCACTCAAAACACCTCCGAATCCCGGACCACCAGTCCCCGCAAGTCATAAATCATAAAAATGCTGCTATGGGAAGTTTCATTTAGGGGAATGGGGTCCGATAACGCAAAACGACCGGTCGGGTCGTTACATTCTCCACCTCTTAAACAAGCGTTCGTCCTCGAACGGGTCTAGAATCATACCTGAAGTGCTGAATAAGTGTGGATATCTGCTCCGCATGTCCTCCTCAGACTCCCAGGTTGACTCCTCAACTGGTTGGCCCCTCCACTGGACCTTTATGGCAGAAACTCTCTTGGACCTCAACTGCGGTCCTGTCTATCAGTAATAGCAACTGGCTCCTCCTCGTAGCCCAACCTCTCATCCAACTGAATAGTGGTGAAATCGACCACATGAGAGAAGTCGGCGTGGTACCTCCAGAGCATGGATACATGAAAAACTGGGTGAACTCCTGATAAGCTGGGAGGCAAGGCCAGCTCATAAGTAACCTCTCCAACTCGCCTCAACACCTCGAATGGACCTACAAACATTAGGCTCAGCTTGCCCTTCTTCCCAAACCTCATAATACTCTTCATAGGCGAAACTTTCAACAGGACCCTATCTCCATCCATGAATGATACATCACGTGCCCTCTGATCCGCGTAACTCTTCTGTCTGGACTGTGCTGTACGGAGTCTCTCCTGAATCAACTTCACTCTCTCCAAGGCATCCCTCACCAGGTCAGTGCCATAGAACTTAGCCTCGCCGAGCTCAAACCACCCGATAGGGGAACGACATCGCTGACCATACAAAGCCTTAAATGGTGCCATATCAATGCTGGACTGATAACTATTATTGTAAGCAAACTCAGCCAAAGACAAGAACTGGTCCCACTGACCCCCGAAATCCATCACACAGCCCTGATCATGTCCTCCAATATCTGAACTGTACGCTTTGACTGACCATCAGTCTGGGGATGAAATGCTGTGCTGAGGTCTATCAGGGTGTCCATCTCACTATGCAATGCTCTCCAGAAGTGCGAGGTGAACTGATGGACTCAATCTGATATGATGGACACCGGCACACCATGCAACCGGACTATCTCCCGAATGAAGATATGTGCCAACCTCTTAGATGAATATGTGGTAGCCACTGGAATGAAATGCGCCGATTTGGTCTATCTATCCATAATGACCCAAACCGCGTCAACCTTTTGCGAAGTCTGAGGCAATCCAACCACGAAGTACATAGCAATGTGCTCCCATTTCCACTCAGGAATGGGCATCTGCTGAAGTAGGCCTCCTGGCCTCTGGTGCTCATACTTAACCTGCTGGCAATTGAGGCACCTAGTCACATACTCCACAATGTCCTTCTTCATTCGCCTCCACCAGAAATGGTGCTTCAAATCACGATACATCTTCATAGCACCAACGTGAATAGAATATCGAGAACTGTGCAGCTCCTCTAGAATCCTCTCCCTCAGGCCATCAACATTAGGAACACATAAGCGGCCCTGAAGTCTCAGAACACCATCCTCACCAATAGTAACCTCCTTGGCCCTACCCAAAACCATTGTTTCCCGAAGCTCTGCCAAGCACGGATCATAGAACTATCGAGCCTTAATCTCCCCCAATAACGAAGATTGAGCAACCACATGTGCCAATACTTGACGAGGCTCTGAAAGATCTAATCTCACCAAGCGATTCGCCAAGGACTGAATGTCCAAGGCTAGAGGTCTCTCCTCCGCTGCAATATAAGCCAAGCTACCCATACTCTCAGCCTTCCGGTTCAACGCATCCGCTACCACATTAGCCTTGCCCGGGTGATAAAGAATGGTAATATCATAATCTTTCAACAACTCAAGCCATTTGCGCTGCCTCAAATTAAGATCCTTCTATTTAAATAAGTGCTGCAAGCTGCGGTGGTCGGTGTAGACCTCACAGGACACCCCATACAAATAGTGCCTCCAGATCTTTAGAGCATGAACAATCGCCTCCAACTCCAAATCGTGCACAGGGTAGTTCTTCTCATGAACCTTCAGCTGGCGTGAAGCATAAGCAATAACTCTCCCCTCTTGCATTAACACGCACCCCAAGCCAACGCGTGAAGCGTCACAATACACTGTGTACCTCCCAGAACCGGATGGCAATACTAGAACTGGCGCCGAGGTCAATGCTGTCTTGAGCTTCTAAAAGCTCGTCTCACACTCGTCAGACCATCGAAACGGGGAATTCTTCTGAGTCAATCTGGTCAATGGAGCTGCAATAGAAGAGAAACCTCCATGAATCGGTGATAATAACCTGCTAGGCCCAAAAAGCTCCTAATCTCAGTAGCTGAAGTAGGACGCGACCAACTCTGAACTGCCTCGATCTTTTGAGGATCAACCTTGATACCCTCTCCGGATACCACATGCCCCAAAAATGCCACGGAATCCAGCCAAAACTCACACTTGGAGAACTTAACATATAGCTTCTGCTCTCGCAAAGTCTGGAGCACGACTCTCAAATGCTGCTCGTGCTCCCCCAGGCTACGGGAGTAAATCAAAATGTCATCAATGAAGACAATGACGAAGGAATCAATATACGGTTTGAACACCCTATTCATCAAGTCCATAAAGGCTGCTGTGGTGTTAGTCAAACCAAAGGACATCACCATGAACTCATAATGGCCATACCTCGTACGAAAAGCAGTCTTCGAAACATCTGAAGCCCGAATCTTCAACTGATGATACCCTGATCTCAAGTCAATCTTACAAAACACACGAGCACCCTGCAACTGGTCAAACAAATCATTGATGTGTGGCAAGGGATACTTGCTCTTAATGGTAACCTTGTTCAACTGGCGGTAATCAATACACATCCACATAGACCCATCCTTATTCTTCACAAATAGAACTGGAGCACCCCACGACGACACACTCGGTCTGATGAACCCCTTAGCTAAAAACTCCTCAAGCTTCTCCTTCAACTCCTTCAACTCTTTCGGAGCCATACGATACAGAGGGATAGATATAGGCTGAGTATCTGGGGCTAAATCAACCCCAAGAGAAGAAGGAGTCAGAAACCCAAGAAGGCAACTCACCCAGTTCCTTCAAAGAAAAGGAAAATTTCTGAAGTTGCTGGTGTTTCTGCTCCAAAAGTTAGAGCTACTCGTAGCACTGTGAGAGAAGAAGAAGAAAAATTAGAAAAGGCACTGAAGGAGAGCAAGAAGCGGAGAGCAACAAAAGGAAAAGCAAAAGTTGGAGAGTTTGTTGAGGCTATTGAAATTGAAGAAACTGGGTTGGACCTGGTCCAACAGGAGGAGCAACCTGCTCCAGGTGTGGCTGAGACACAAAAATTCACAAAGACTAAGGCTTCTTCAAAGAAGTCAGCTAGGATGTCTGTCGCACCAATAAAATCTGTTAAGAAGACCAGGGCCACGCTAAAGAAAGTGAAAGTTGTTTATGATGATGATGCAGACTGGAGTGGAGAAGAGGAGAAGGAAATTGGGGTGGTGACTGACAGGGTTACCATGTTTGGAAAAAGAACAATGCTAAAGGGCAAGCTGGTGAAGGATTTAGAGGAGCCTGGTATGCAGTATCTTATGGAAACTCTGGAGGTACATGGCTGGAAGGACCTGGTCCTTCGAATGGAAGGCAGGCTGGAAAGAGCAGAGTTGGTAAAGTTTATGGGGAAAGCAAGTGTCAAGGAAGGCAGGGTCACGTCTATGGTCAAAGGAATTGAGGTTTCCTTTGATGTCAAAGAACTGGGTGTTATTCTTAACATACTAGCTGAGGGCTATGAGGACTATACAAGGCAGAGATGGCCTTGTATAGATGGGATGGCCTCAGCAATCGACATCACCAGGTTCTTTAGTGATAGTGAGAAGGAGATTGAACCCAGGCCGTCTTACAAGAGTGAGATGAAGCCTGAGCACAAGCTACTCTTTGAGTTCGTCATTAAGTTCCTACTGCCTAGACAGGAAAAAAGGCATATGGCAAATTATATGGATCTTACATTAATGGAATGCTTGTACAGGGGAAAGCAAATCAATTGGCCAGCTTTTATCATCCAACTCCTTGACATAGTGGTGAATTGAACCAAGGCACACGCAATTCCTTATGGCTTCATGCTGACAACAATGCTTGCACATTTTGGGGTTCCAGTAAAGAAGACTAAGATGGCTACGGCCAAAGATTATGTTGGGAAGGAAACTTTGCTTACAAGTGACTACAATGTCAATGTTCCTGGGGATGAACCTGGTTCATGTAGGAAGCAACCAGTCAATAGCAAAGTTAGAATTTTGGTGCAAGAAAACGAGATTAAGGATATGGAGATCCTTCAGTTAAAGTATCGTGTGATTGAGGTTGAAGAAGAGCGGGATGCTCTTAGAGCTGAATTAGCAAAGGAGAAAGAAAAGAATGAAGGCTTTCTTCAGCAGATGTTGTCTCTCCTACAATCCAAGTCCACAACCTCCACTGCACCTTCCCATCCTTAGGCTTCTTAGAGCTTCCTTAAACCATCTTAAGACCAGTTATCAGTTCCAGTTCTTTTTATTTTCTTTTGCTCATGGTTGGTTGCTTTTGTTTTTCTGTGTATGGTTGATTATCGTTCCTTATCAATGAAGTTTGCTTTTAGTTATTGACTTGTCTCAATTTATGAGTTAGCTAACATTTATTGGTTTCTTGTGTTGATTAATCATGCTTTGCACCTGCAGTTGCCTCAATGGCCATGAGTAATAATTAATAAAACTGGTAAGTATATCATTTTTGCAAACTTTTCGATGATGCCAAAAAGGGGAAGATAGTGCGCTGACCTTTTCAAAAATATAAAGATGTGTGATATTTATAACCTAATGAACCTGGATTCTCTATGATTATTGCTCAAAACCATACAAAGTTCTTTGAAGTGTATACAGGATTAAGCACAGAGTTTGTCATCATCAAAAAGGGGGAATTTGTTGACCCATGTCACTGCATAGTTTTGAAGATTGACAAAAGGGTGACCAGTTGAACCAGGTCTATCAGAGCACAAAACGTGAACTGATGAGCTGGCACATGAACCGTATATGCTTAGGAGATGTTTTGAATATGAAATATAAATGTACCAAGAGATTGTCTCCTAATGCGAAAAGGTTGCAAACTGATCTGATTAATTGAAGTCGAATTCAGCAAGGAAAGTAACAAAAGAAAGGAAGTTGAGTTTGGTTCGAATTGGTTCACCCAGGTAGAGTTGAACTGGAATTGGAAGACAAGCTCAACGACTGACTCTATAAATACTTGATGTATTTCTGCTGAAATTCAA
>ML374748.1:42809-63361 GCA_005239525.1 Nicotiana knightiana | reverse complement strand
CACATAAAATGCAAGGTATATAATGCTTAAAATCATGAATTCTAGCCACGCATCAAGCAGCACATGTCTCACCATCTGTGAGAGAGTAGAAGACAGAGGTTTAGAATTGATGTCAAAGGAATATCGCACGACAACGAAATCAAATGAAGTGAAGATTTTTCTTAAATAGTTACATAGCCTCTCGTACAGACGTCTCTGTACGAATCAACGAGACTCTAAATAATCGGCCTGTGTTCCGTGACTCCTATGAACCTAGAGCTCTGATACCAACTTGTCACGACCCCAGTTCGCCCTCTGTGAACATGTCGTGACGGCACCTAGTCCCTATAACTAGGTAAGCCTAGCAATGCGGAATAACAACATAATTTGCGAAATAATTAAGTAAAAGAAAACTGAACAATCTAAAAGAAAGACTGTATATAAATGCCACTTGGCATATACAACCCAAAATACTACGGAGGTCTACAATTTCACCCCAAAACCCGGAAACTCACAGGAACCACAGGCTAACAGAATATAATACATTGCTCTAACTCCAGAATGTCTATACAACTGTAAGGAAGGATAACTTTAACAAAAAGCTGAAATAAGATAGAGACTCTTGGTCTGCGGATGCGGCAGATGTACCTCGAAGTCTCTACTGTATCACTCAACCTCGGGGATAGTGCGCCTGAGTGGAGGTACCTGGATCTGAACATGAAAAACATGTGCATAAAAGGGCATGAGTACACCACAACGATACTCAGTAAGTGCCAAGCCTAACCTCGATCGGGTAGTGACGAGGAAGGTCAGGGCCCTACTGAGGTTAAACAATATAATATGAATTTACAGTATGAAAGACAGACATAAATAATGAATACATCTGTGAAATAAGGTAGGTCAAACAAGGAAATGACAAACACAAGAACAGAGTAAACACAAAATATGAACAACTCGATAACAAAGGTAACAATGAGGATCTCCCAGGATACCGTCATGTCGTCCTTTTCTCAACTGTCTAGTGGATCTCCTGGGATACCGTCTCGTAGTCCATCATATGTATATCCGAAGGATCTCCCAGGATATTGTCCCATAGTCCATAATATGTATATTCGGAGGATCTCCCGGGATACCGTCCCGTAGTCCAGCTATAAATGTGGAAGGGGATCTCACGGGATACTGTCCCGTAGTCCAAAGTAAATTTTCAGAGGGATCTCACGGGATACCGTCCCGTAGTCCAAAGTAAATATGCAGGGGGATCTCACGGGATACCATCCCGTAGTCCTAAGTAAATTTGCAGAGGGATCTCACGGGATACCGTCCCGTAGTCCAAAGTAAATATGCAGGGAGATCTCACGGGATACCGTCCCGTAGTCCAAAGTAAATATGCAGGATGATCTCACGGGATACCGTCCCGTAGCCCAAAGTAAATATGCAGGGGTATCTCACGGGATAACGTCCCGTAGTCCAAAGTAAATATGCAGGCGGATCTCACGGGATACCGTCCCGTAGTCCAAAGTAAATACGCAGCCACAACAAGAAGACATTCAGAAATAGAGTGCAAAAATACAAGGCAACAAGTAGAGCTAGCCTCACATGCTTCACGTAGTACAATTAAAGAAACTTAAGCAAATAGGCAATTCAAGTCAACTAGGCATGCTTTTCTAAACTAACATAGGCTATAATTGAAAGTAGAATAAAGCAGGTAAGAAAGAAAACTCAGTCTAAATATTTAAAGTAAAATCGGATTTTTCACAATTAGCACAAGTACGTGCTCGTCACCTCACGTACGAGGCATTCAATTACCAAATATCACATCCTATGGGGAAAGGTCCCCCACACAAGGTTAGACAAGCCACTTACCTCGAACCGACTCAAAATCAACTTGAAACCACACGTTTGCCACGAGTATCCGACTCCAAATGGCCCAAATCTATACAATTCAATTACATATCGTAAATAGCATCTCATGCAACTGATTTTTTCACTGTTTAATTTAAGCTAAGACGCGAAATTATGTAAAATGACCAAAATGCCGCTCGGGCCCACGACTCAGAACCGGGTAAAAGATATATTTTTTGGACACCCATACACTCACAGACTCATTCAACCAGAAACAACCGAAATCCGATGCCAAAACCCCATAAATATTTTCAGAATTTCGGGGTGGGAAAAATCACATCACTTCCCTATGGTTTTCCCCCCATTTTTGATAATTAAACTAAAGAAAACAACGGGAATTAATGGTCTAACAATGAATTAGGATTAGAAAATGTTACCTATGATCCTTCTCTTCAAAAGCCACAGAAAATTGCCACTTCTTGAGCCCTTACTCGGTTTTTAGAATAATGAGATGAACTCTCGGATTTTTGGAATAAAACACACAGGGGATTCGCACCTGCGGGCTCTATCACCGCATCTGTAATACCGCATCTGCGGAAAAAGAATCGCAGGTGCGAAAGTCACTTAAAATGCACTGGGGCCACACCTGCGATCGT
Source organism: Nicotiana knightiana (assembly GCA_005239525.1). Taxonomy (NCBI): domain Eukaryota; kingdom Viridiplantae; phylum Streptophyta; class Magnoliopsida; order Solanales; family Solanaceae; genus Nicotiana; species Nicotiana knightiana. Next base: position 60,884 of record ML374748.1, on the reverse strand, counting down.
TTGGTCGCGCCTGCGGTCCCGCAACTGCGAAACCCAGGTCGCACCTGCGACCACTGGCCCAAAACTCCCCTATCGCACATGCGATCAAGTCCACCGCTCCTGCGAGTCCGCACCTCCGTAAAAACTTTCGCAGATGCGAAGACACCAGAAGGTGCCTGGTTCAGCAACAATAATATTTTCCAAACTTCACTCGTTAAGTATCTGAAACAACCCCGAGGCTCCCGGGACCTCAACCAAAACCACCAACCAACCCTAACACCTCATATGAACTAGGTCGAGCCTTAAAAACACGTCTCATAACATCAAAATCATCGATTATGCAAAGATTCAAGCCTAGGAACTTAGGAAAATTTCTAAAATTCACATCCGAAGCCAAAACACGTCTAAACTTATCCGAATGACCTCAAATTTTGCACACACATCCCAAATGACATGAAGGAACTACTGCAACTCCCGAAATTCCATTCCGACCCTCGGATAAAAAATTCACTCGCAGACCGGAAACTCCAAAAATTCAAACTTCGGCATTTCAAGCCTAAATGAGCTACGAACTTCCAAAATACATTCCGAACACGCTCCCAACCCCAAAATCACCTAAAGGAGCTAACAGAACCATCCGATTTCCATTCCGAGGCTCTCTTTGCACTGCTCCAACTACGGGCAACTTTTCAACACTTAAGCTCTCATTTAGGGACTAATTGTTCCAAAACTCTCTGAAACTCAAAACCGAACATCCCGAAAATTCAATTTAGCAGAAATAGACTTTGGGAAAATAGTTAACAGGGATCGGGGCATTAATTCTTAAGACGAATGATCATGTTGTCACACGTACCCCTACCCCCTCAGCCAGCTAGGGGTGGCGGTCGTGGTGCCAGAGGTGGAGGTCAGACTCATAGAGGTGGAGGACATGCCACGAGAGGTAGAGGTCAGGCCGCAGTAGGTTGACCCAGTGATGTTCAGGTTGGAGGGGCTCAGCCCCAGTGCTATGCTTTTCCTGCCTGGCCTGATGATGAGGCTTCTGATGCTGTTATTACAGGTACGGTTTCAGTTTGCAGCCGAGAGGCTTCGGTGTTATTTGATCCGGGCTCTACATTCTCCTATGTGTCTTCATATTTTGCCCCTTATTTGAGTATGCCCCGTGATTCCTTGAGTACTGCTGTGCATGTGTCTACACTGGTGGGTGATTCTATAGTGGTAGATCGAGTATACCATGCTTGCTTAGTAGTTATTGGTGGTTTGGAGACTCAGGTTGATATTTTTCTTCTTGATATGGTTGACTTTGATGTTATATTGGGAATGGATTGGTTATCCCCCTATTATGCTATTCTGGACTGTCATGCCAAGACAGTGACCTTGGCCTTGCCAGGGGTACCTCATTTGGAGTGAATAGGGACTCCTAGTCTTTCTTCTGGTAGATTTATTTCTTATATGAAGGCTCGGCGCATGGTCGAGAAGGGTTGTTTGGACTATCTGGCCTATGTTCGTGATTCTAGCACCGAGGTTCCTTCCCTGGAGTCTGTGACCGTGGTTCGTGAGTTTCCAGAGGTATTCCCTGCTGACCTGCTAGGTATGCCACCTGACAGGGATATTGATTTTTGTATTGAGGTAGCTCAGGGCACCCAGCCTATTTCTACTCCGTCGTATCGTATGGCCCCGCCAGAGTTGAAGGATCAGTTGCAGGATTTGTTGGATAAAGACTTTATTAGGCCCAATGTTTCTCCGTTGGGTGCCCCAGTGTTGTTTGTCAAGAAGAAAGATGGCTCGATGAGGATGTGCATTGACTACCGGTAGTTGAACAAGGTTACTATTAAGAATAAGTACCCCTTGCCGAGGATTGATGATTTATTCCACCAGCTTCAGGGTGCTTCAGTGTTTTTCATGATTGACCTGAGATCTGTTTATCATCAGATAAGGATTAGGGCGTCTGATGTCCCTACGACAGCCTTTCGTACTCGGTATGGGCATTATGAGTTCTTGGTGATGTCATTTGGGCTGACAAATGCCCCCGCTGCTTTTATGGAGTTTACGAACCGAGTGTTCAGGCCTTATTTGGACTCATTCATTATTGTTTTCATTGATGCTATATTGATATACTCTCGCAGCCGAGAGGAGCACGAGCAGCACCTTAGAGTCGTCCTCCAGACTCTGAGGGATAGTCAGTTGTATGCCACATTCTCCAAGTGTGAGTTTTGGTTGAGTTCGGTTGCATTTCTAGGCCAGGTGGTATCGTTAGAGGGTATTCAGGTTGATGCTAGGAAGATTTTATCATTCATAGATTGGCCTAGACCCACCTCAGCTACCGAGATCCAGAGTTTCTTGGGCTTAGCAGGTTTTTATCGCCGGTTTGTGGAGGGCTTTTCATCCATTGCAGCCTTGATGACCAGGTTGACTCAGAAGAGTGCTCAGTTCAGGTGGTCTGATGAGTGTGAGGCGAGATTTCGGAAGCTCAAGACAGCCTTGACCACGACACCAGTGTTAGTGTTGCCCACAAGATCAGGACCGTATACCGTGTATTGTGATGCTTCACGGGTTGAGCTTGGTGCAGTTTTGATGCAGCACAACAAAGTTATAGACTATGCTTCTTGTCAGTTGAAGATTCATGAGAATAACTATCCAGTTCATGATTTGGAGCTTGCAGCTATCGTTCATGCATTGAAGATTTGGAGGCACTATCTGTATGGGGTTCCATGTGAGGTGTTCACGGACCATAAGATCTTGCAGTATCTGTTCAGACAGAAGGAGTTGAACATGAGGCAGAGGATATGGTTAGAGTTGCTGAAGGATTATGATATTACCATTCTTTATCATCTGGGAAAGGCCAATATGGTGGCCGATGCTTTGAGCCGGAAGTCAATCAGTATGGGCAATCTAGCTTATTTAGCAGTCGAAGAGCGACCTCTTGCGTTGGATGATCAGGCTTTAGCCAACCGATTTGTGAGGTTGGAGGTTTCTGAGACTGGCAGTGTGTTGGCCCATACCGTGGCCCGATATTCGTTGTATGATCGTATTCGGGCTAGGCAGTATGATGATCATTATCTATGTACTCTTAGAGATACAGTTCGACACGGAGGTGCCAAGCAGGTCACAGTGGATGATGAGGGAGTTTTGAGGATACAGGGCCGCATTTATGTGCCTGATATTGATGGCATTCTTGAGTTGATTCTTCAGGAGGCCCATAGTTCCTGGTATTGCATACATCCGAGCGCCACAAAGATGTACCAGGACTTTCGGCAGCACTATTGGTGGAGGAGGATGGAGAAGGATATTGTAGCTTATGTAGCTCGGTGCCTGAACTGTCAGCAGGTTAAGTACGAGCACCAGAGACCCGGTGGTTTGATGCAGCAGATTCAGCTTCCCGAGTGGAAGTGGGAGTGTATCACCATGGACTTTGTAGTTGGACTCCCATGGACTAAGAGAATGTTTAATGCAGTATTGGTTGTTGTGGATAGGCTGACCAAGTCAGCGCACTTCATCCCAGTATCAGTTTCGTATTCAGCAGAGAAGTTGGCAAATATCTATATGAGAGAGATTGTTAGATTACATGGTGTGCCCATATCCATTATATCAGACCGAGGTACTCAGTTTACCTCAAATTTCTGGAGAGTGTTTCAGCGAGATTTGTGCACCCAGATTGATTTGAGCATAGCATTTCATCCTCAGACGGACGGACAGTCCGAGCGTACTATTCAAATTTTGGAGGATATGTTACGAGCTTGTGTCGTTGACTTTGGTGGCTCATGGGACCAGTTCTTGCCTTTAGCTGAGTTTGCTTACAACAACAACTATCAGTCGAGCATTCAGATGGCTCCATATGAGGTGTTGTATGGTAGGCAGTGTCGGTCTCCAGTTGGATGGTTTGAACTTGGAGAGGCTAGATTGTTGGGTTCTGAGTTAGTCCAGGATGCCTTGGACAAGGTGAAAATCATTCAGGATAGACTTCGTACAGCTCAATCCAGGCCGAAGAGTTATACGGATCACAGAGTTCAAGATTTTGCATTTATGATAGAAGATCGGGTATTTCTTCGGGTGTCGCCCATGAAGGGCGTGATGAGATTCAGAAAGAAGGGAAAGTTGAGCCCTAGGTAGATTGGTCCATTTGAGATTCTGGATAAGGTAGGTGATGCGTGGCTAGAATTCATGATTTTAAGCATTATATACCTTGCATTTTATGTGCTTTAATGATAAAAATACACGTCGTATGTGCCTAATGGAGTTTATTTAATGTGTAGGTGAGTTGGAAATGGAAGCCGAGCTAAATGAGAGCATAAATGTCAGAAAATACGTGCGAGAGTCGAAAAGGAGCGATCCGGGACACGCCTGGCGTTAGCCAGGCGTTAGACCCCTAATGCCAGGGGGTGCCTGGCGTTAGCCAAGCGTTAGACCCCTAACGCCAGGGGGTGCCTGGCGTTAGCCAGGCGTTAGACCTCTAATGCCAGGGTGCCTATTTCGGTAAAGTCCGAGTTTTAAAGGTTTTTAAGTGTTTCCAAGTGGGGATAGGAGTCTCTTACACGGTTAGGGTTTATCCCAACCATATAAATAGACCCAAGAACACATCATGAAGGGGAGAGACGAATTTGGGAGCAAAATACACACACAAGATCATTGAAGGAGCAAGGATTATCAGTTTTCTTCATTTTTATTCAAGTATTTTCAATTCATGCACACTTATGCAATTGTTTGATCATAGCATGAGTGGCTAAACACCCATTGTTCTGGGGTTGTGGTTTAGCCATGGATATTGTTATTCGACATTAATTTAACCTTGAATATAGTTTACTCAATATATGGTTGTTTCTTCAATTCTGTGTTTAATTGCTTAATTGTTTGGCCATCAATTAGGTTCTATATACTATCTATGTTATGCTTGGGAAAGCCGTATATAGATTAGAGAAGAATTGAAGAGAGCGCGATCTTAACCCTTCAGGGGAGCGGATTTGTGGTTAGGATAGGAATATACCTAGTCACCGTGCTTAATTAAACATCGTAATCTTAGTGCGTTCTAATAGATTAATTTCATAGGAATATAGGCGTTAATCTATTGAGAATAGGCGAGTAGTGCTTCGGGAGAAGGCTATGAGAGCGTTTATCGATTAATTAGCAACCATGAGTGAATTATATGAAAGGGAGAGTTAATTAGAATGCAATACGAGTGGTGAATAGATCACAACCCTGGAATATTTGTCTCTACTGAATACATAACAATAATTCTTGTCACTTGATAATTAGTTATTTCATAGAATCTTAGTATAAAATAGTTGCATCCTTGATTTTATTTTGGCTTGATTAGATAACGATTAGAGTGATTTAGCAAGTAGTTTACACAAGTCCTTGTGGGTACGATATCTGGACTTAAAATCCTATATTACTTGTCGACCACGTACACTTGCGTGTGCATTGGGAAATCAACCAACAGTAGGAGAGGTGGCCTACATACTTGACTTGCCACCTAGTTTATCAGCCGTGCATCCGGTATTCCACGTATCTATGCTCCGGAGGTATATTGCGGATCCATCTCATGTACTTGACTTCAGTGGTGTCCAGTTGGACAAGGATTTGACTTATGAGGAGGAGCCAGTAGCCATATTAGCTCGCCAGGTTCGTCAGTTGAGATCGAAGAGTTATCATTCGGTTCGTGTTCAGTGGAGAGGTCAGCCTGTTGAGGCAGCTACCTGGGAGTCCGAGTCCGATATGCAGAGCCGATATCCCCATCTTTTCCCCGCTTCAAGTATTCTTCTATGTCCGTTCGAGGACGAACGGTTGTTTTAGAGTTGGAGATTGTGATGACCCAAAAGGTCATCCCGCGTAATTTTAGTTAAATCTGTGTTCCGAGGTCGTGAAAACCTCCTTTTATGTTACCTCAATGTGCGTGCGCAGCTCGGGCGTGTAGCCGGGAAGCCGTTAAGTGGAAAATTGATAAAATGATGATTTTTTATTAATTATTTGAGAAAGCTGACTTTGGTCAACATTTTTGGTAAACATACCCAGACCCGGACCCTTGATTTGACGGTCCCGGAGGGTCCGTATGAAAATATGGGACTTGGGCGTATGCCTCAAATCGAATTTCATGGTGCCAAGTCCGAGAAATGAATTATTGAAGAAAATTATTTTCTGAAAAATATAAAGATTTTTGAAAATGAGATTTGATGTGAAACATGTGATACTAGGCCCGTATTATGGTTCCGGAGCCCGGAATAGGTTCAATATGTTTTATACGTGTCATATGTGAAATTTGGTGGGAAACGGACGTAGTTTGACGTGATTCGGATTGAAAATGGAAAATTTAGAAGTTTTGGAAGTTTAAAGGAGTTTTATTGATTTTGAGGTTTAATTCGATGTGCATGATGTTATTTTAGTATTTTGGTTACTTGAATAAGTCTGTAGCATGTTTTTGAGGTTGTATGCATAATCGGTTAGAAGCCCCGAGGGCTCGGGTAAGTTTCAAGTGGGTTCCGAGGTGTTTAGAATTGAAAATTCAGTGCTGGTGCACCAGTTCTGGTGCGCCCGCACCTGCGAGCCTTGGGCCGCTGGTGCGAGACTGAAGGTGCGGATAAGCAGCCGCAGGTGCAGTCCAACCCAATTCTGCATGTGCGACCCATTCTTCGTAGAAATGGTTCCACAAGTGTGGCAGTACCTCCACAGGTGTGGCCCTCAGTGGCTTAGCCAATTTCCGCAGGTGCGATCGATTTTTGCACCTGCGAAAGCGCAGGTGCGACCCATGCACCGCAGGTGCTAGGGTTGGGCAGTGTTTAAGTTAGATGTTCATCCGATTCTTCTTCATTTTCTTCACCAAAATAGGAGACCAAGGGAGATTTGCTCTAGAGAGTTTCTTCACAAATCGTAGGTAAGTAACCCCTAACTAGTTTCTTTCAACTTCCTAATGATTTCATCAACTTTTATCAAGAGTTCCAGGGTTTTAATGGTAGAAAATTGGGGATTTGGGTAGAGTTATGGCCTTTTGATTATTTGGGAATTTGACCTCGTTGTGGGGTCGGATTTCGAAACAAATTATATATTCGGGCTCGTGGGGGAATGGGTGATCGGGTTTTGGTCCAAACCCGGCAGGCCCGGGGTCGAATTTTGGTATTTTTGGAAGAATGATGGGAAATGTATAATTAGGCTTTGGGATTGAGTTATTGAATAATTATTGATGTTATTAAGTCAATTAGGTCTAGATATTATCGTTTCGGAGTCGAATTCAAGAGGAAAGGCCGTGATTGAGGCTTGACTTGCATTCTTGGAGTCGAGGTAAGTGTTTGGCCTACCTTAGCTTGAGGGAATAGGCATAGAGTATTATTTGCTATGTGTATTTCATGTCCAACGTATAGGTGAGGTGACAAGTACCTATATGTTGTGGTCAAGCATGCCCGTGAGTCGAATTTTGATGAGTTATTTAATGTTCTTTGATATTCTCTCTGCTGTGAATTATTGGGAACCTTGGAAGTGGTACCTTGAGGTGATTTCATGACGTAGAAAGTTATTGAATATGTGTTCAGTCGAGGGTTTTACTGTTGATATTATACTTCTGAGTGGAATTGGTTATAGTTGAGTCCCTTGCCGGTACAATAGAATGTTGTTGATTATTTCTGTACATTTGAAATGTCGTATTGCTAAACTTTCATGTTAGTTGTTGCTTTTATATTCATCATGAACGAGGGGACATTCTGTGCCGAGTGATTATCATTTATGCACGAGGGGACATTCCATGCCGAGTGATTATTATTTATGCACGAGGGGACATTCCATGCCGAGTGATTATTTATGCACGAGGGGACATTCCGTGCCGAGTGATTACTATTTATGCACGAGGAGACATTCCGTGCTGAGTGATTATTATTTATGCACGAGGGGACATTTCGTGCCGAGTGACTTTATTATTTATACACGAGGGGACATTCCGTGCCGTGTGATTTTGAGGCTATGCACGAGGGGTCATGTCTTGCCTTCTCCTGTCTATTTTACTTGTTTCGAGTTGTTACTTCCTGTTTTACCTCTACATTCCAGTCAGTACTTAATTCTACTGTTTTAGCAATTGTTTCCCTTTTTTTCCCAGCATGTTCTTCCCCGTAGTTGTATTTCTTGTTTATTTCCTGCTATATTATTGAACTGCTCAGGTAATATTTTTCACGTGTCCCAGCCTCGTCACTACTTTGCCGAGGTTAGGCTCGACACTTACTTAGTACATGGGGCCGATTGTACTGATGCTACACCCGCACTTCTTTATGTTGTGCAGATTATGCAGCCGGACCTAGTGGACATCGTTAGGGGGAGTGTCCTTCAGTCCATTTCAGACGACACCGAGGTAGTTCCGCAGGCGTTTGTGGATCTCGGCGTCACTGTCTATCTTTCATTCTATCATCTATGTGTTTCCAGAAAGATATATCATTTTATTTCAAACTATTGTTTTTAGCTAAATCTTAGACTAGTTCGTGAGGTTGTGACTCCATTTCTGGTTTTTGTACTTTAAGGGTTTTCTTCGTTATTAGCTATTGTTATTTAGATTTTGTTAATGCTTCCGCAATTTATCTGAATTATCTAGTCAGTGTTTGTTACTGTCACTTGTTAATAAATCAATTCAGTTAACACGTTGGCTTGCCTAGCGGGTGCAACATTAGGCGCCATCACGGTTGATAAAAATGTTGATTTATTATGTGAGTACGTGTACATATGAGCACCTGAGTTGCAGGTATTATTCGCGAGCAGGCTAGCCTTATTATTATTATGTTGACCGCGTCGCATGATCGATTCGCGAGCGGGGAAAAAAGATGCATTTATGGTTCGAGCCGTTCGACCCTCGGCAGTGCACAATTTATTATTGTTGGTCTGTGCCGTTCGACCCTCGGCATTGCTTGTGCATGATATTTACTGCGTATTTGCTGTGATTTTACATGATTACTGGCCTGGAAATTTAAAGTTATTAACTGAAATGATAGAGAGTTAAAGTTATTAAAATTTTGGAAGAAGTTGTTCTTCCCGTTGATTATTTGTTATTTGATTAAATCATCCATGTTTGATTATTTGTTATTGAAATGACGAAGAATTAAAGTGTTAAATGTGGAAGGAATATTATTTATTCCTGATTTTAATAAATTGCCTATGACATTCACTTTTGACCAAAGAATTAGATCCTTTGACTAAAGCTATTTCTAGGATGAACACGGGTTACTGATAATCAAGGAAATAGAGAAAAATGAATAATAGACAATATTGCAGAAATATAGAAAAGAAAAGTAGATTATATTCGAGAATCAGATGCCTTTACAAGCTGTATTCCCCTCCCTTATATAGGAGATTCCTCGATATAACGTACAACTCTTGCTATGGTTTCCCATTAATGACTAATTATGACATTAATGAGGCGTTACAAAGGATAACGGTAATTGGGGTACGGTTACATAACGTACGAGTAATCAATTGTGGGTTCATGAATCTTCTTGTAGCTTTGTCCAGATTCATTCTGACCGTGCCTCTTCCCTGTTTTGATCAGGTTGAGTTTCCCGTGGCTGATAAGCTCGAGGGTTTATTGAATCGGCCTCTTTGTTCTGTACCTCTTCAAAGAATCACATCAAGCTGTCGCGTTCTCCTGCGTCCACATAACTGGCTAAGTTGTCAAAAGCTGACTTACGTGTGAAACTCTTTTTTATCAATACAGGTAGTCCCCCCACTTACCATATATTTATCGATTAATATTTAGTAAGTGGATACTCATTTATGGCGGGAATATTTTGTTGCCGCTTTACCTCGAAACATTGTATCCTTCTCTGAACCATAGGCGTCGTTTGTCACTTCCATTTACTGCTCATACCACGTGTCCTTCTCGGATTGGTTCTGTATTTACTCGGCACCTTTTAGGGCTTTTTACGGAAGTGTCAATCCCAAAGTGACACCTTCAATTATGACTTTTCATCATCAATTTTCTTTTTTTCCATGTTTGACGGTTGTCCTCAAGTATAAATGCCTTTCTTCTTTTCTTTGCTTCCACGAAACACTTTCTAACTTTGTCTTTTATAAAGAACTTTCTTCTTGCTTTTGTAAACATGTCTTCTTCAAATCAACCTTAGGGAGTAATAGATATTGAAAATTTAACGCCATCTTCTGCTCCGACTAGGATTCAGAGGGGTGGTAGACTTAGGAGACTAGGATCCACTCCTTCGAGAGGCTCCTCTTCTTCTCTGATAGTTCCCTCTCCTACCGCTAGGTATCTAGTTTCTTCGAGGTTTAGGGCTTCTCGGTCTTTGTCTAGAGGTAGAGGTGAACGCCTTCGTGAACTTGGAGTTGATGAAATTGTTCCTGCTGAGTTTGTCTTTGCTAGAGATAATCAAGTTCTTGTAGAACAATATTCTTCCCTTGAGAGTGTCGAAAGGTATCCAACACTTATAACTGAGGGTCAGATTTCCCTTGTTCGTAGGGAGTGTTTTTGGAGGCCTGATTTCCCTATCTACATTCTAAATAGTAATCAAAGAATAGCATCTTACAAGACGAGATATTCTTTTGTTTATACGTACCCTTTTACTCTAGGGTTTAGACCTCCCATTGACCCAGTCATAATTGAATTCTGCCGCTTTTTCAATATCTGCTTAGGACAAGTTGGTCCACTTGTGTGGCAAGTTGTCACATGTCTTAGGAGTTTAGCTTCTTTAGCCTCGGTTCCTTTTACTTTCAACCATCTTATTCATCTCTACTCTCCTACCTTGTTTGATGAAGGGGTTTTTACTCTGACTGCTAGGAGTAAAAGAGTGTTGGTAACCCCTGGAGATGATAAGGATAAGGGTTGGTACCTCCAGTATGTTGTTGTACCCACTGTTGGTTTAGTGGGTGAGGAAAATCTTCCCTTCCTTGTGAAGTGGAATCGCGCACGTGAGTATGATTTAGCTCACATCTATTTACTTTTCTTTGTTCTGACTTGAGATGTTTTACTAACACCATATCTGTTTCTTCTTCTCTCAGCAATCATGGATACTGTTGAGAATGACTCCGGTATCCGTGATTGGGTAGAAAAATTGTTGTCCATTTCTCCTTTAGAAGAGAGATCTTAGAATTACCTCTCTAGGAGGTATGGTTGGCATGTAAAGACGTAAGTGAAGCTCTTGTTCTTTCTTCTTTCCTTACTCGAGTCTCATCTTTCTTTGTCGCTTAACTTTTTCCCTTCTGATAGGGTTCTCTGCTCTTAGGGTGTCTGCTTCATCTATCCCGAAGATGTCTTTGGCCCAGGCCCAAGAAATTATTGTTGGTTCATCTTCCTCGAAGAGGAAGATTGGTGAGTCCCGTTCCGTAGAAGAAGAAGAAGAAGAAGAAGAAGAGGGTGCTTTAGTACATAGGCCATGGAGAAGGCGGGTGGTTTCAGATGATGAGTTTACACCCATGACCTTGCCTTCCGTGTCTGTGGTTGAGCCCTCTACCTTTGAAGATGTTTCACATTCCCCCATTAATAAGCCTGTAGATTATCTGTTCCATGAAGGTTTTGACCTTGCTCCTGACGATGTCCCTTTGGCTGCTGTCTTTCCTGCTTCTTTAAGAGAAGGTATCTCATCTACTCCTTTGGCTATTACGGCTTCTGACTGTTGCTTTTCCCGTGGCTTCCTCAACTCTTCTATCCTCCGTGCTTTTCCCGTGGCTTCTCCAACTCCTCAACCCTCCGTGCCTGTTGTTGTTTCATCTCTGCCTGTTTCCATGCCTTCCGGTAGGGAAGTAGGGCCTTCCAGCAGAGAGATGCGGTAGGTGGTAATACAGGTTCCAGCTGAGGGGAATCTTTTCAAGAAAACGGGTGAGCCCGAAGTGTGGCTCAAGCCTTTGATAGGTCCCACTGAGAAAGCCAAGCTAGACAACCACAGTGCTATTACATAGGCCAATGAAGTTGTGCATACTTCTTTGAAGGTATGATGCAGGTTATCTTCTTTCATTTTCGTATATGAAATTTATCAGATCTGATTGGTTTATTTCTTGTAGATTAATCTTATAGTCATGGAGCTTATAAAGAGGATACCAAATACAGACAAGGAGGCAAAAGAGTTGCAGGCCGGTGCTGATAATTGGAAAGAACAGTATGATAGCCTAAGGATTGACATGGATGCCTTAGAAGAGGAAAGGAGTACCTTGAAGCGGAAAATAGGCTCATGGTGGCAGAACTGGAAGTAAAGAAGGCTTCTTCCAGTCAGGCTGATAAAGACAAGAGTGTTCTGGAGTCCTTATTTGCTGAGCAGCTATCCCGCGCCTCAGAGGATATTAGAGACTTGAAAAACTTGTTGGGGCAGAAGGAGGAATACTCAAGCGAGCTCGTGCAATCACTCACTCGTACTCAAGAGGACCTTCGTAAGGCTTTAGATAAAATTCAAACTCTGGAGGAGTCGATTGTACCGTTAAGGGCCGCCCATGAAGCTGCTGAAGCGGAGAATGACGGATTGAGAGCTGAGCTTCAAGTATGGGCAAGGGATTATGAGAATCTTGAAGAGGTGGCTGTTGTTGATGTGAGCTGGGCGTATATGAATTCTTGCCTTGACACATTGACGAAAATGAGTCAAGAGATTTTTGGCCTTAGTGCTGAAATAGCTAAAACTAAGGAAGCCATGGAGAAGGCTCAACAAGGTCATAACCTCTCTTCACCTGATGGTGAGACTCCAGTCGCTCGTGCCTCTTCATCCCTAGTTGCTCCCGCTCCTTCTGCCAGTGAAGTTAACCCCCCTCTTGAAGAAGTTTAGTTGGTTCACCCCTTTTTTTTTTATCTTTGTCTCAATTGGTGGTTACCCCCAGTACCATAAGGGGTAAATTTAGATTTCTTTAAAGTCCCCAAATGACGACTTAGGGGCACCCCAATGTATATAAAAATTATATACGGCTAAGTATAAGTTAATACTTAGTTTTTTTCTTAGCCGTTTTAATATATTAATGTTAGTATGACTTTTGTTGAGTTTCTGTTTCACTCTTTAAGTCTTTTGCATGCTTCATTTTTTGAGATTTTAGTTTTACCTCTGAGTTTTGCATATAGAATTCTTTAGATTACTCGTACCTTTTCGTAATAGGCACGGTGTCATATTAAATGTGCACCTTTTTGTAGTAGGCATAATTTATGGAAGAAGGCCCTTTATAATTGACATGAAGAAGACGTCTCAACTTCATGATAATGCAATAGAGTGATAGGAATTTTACACATGTTTAAGAATGTTTCCAAGGAAAGTTTTTTGTTTGAACTTCCATGACATTTTACAACTGTTTGTATCGTCCAAAACTCATGTTGCAACTGTTTTTGTTTAACAGATTTGATATACTCTTGTATTTCATAACTGTTTTTCATAGGTAACAGTTTTTCAATATTAATACAAGGGAACAACTGTTTTCATTAGTAATAGTTTTTATAAAGATTGGGATTTTTACCCGCAAATGTTTTCTTTGGAAACAGTTTTCTAATAAGTACGAGGGAAATGTTTTCTTATTCGTAACCTTTTTATTTGATAACAGTTTTCTGAACAAATACAAGGATTTAGATCTTTCATCCATAACTATTTTATTTGATAACAGTTTTTTTGAGTGAGTAAACTGATGATGATCTTTTACCTCTAACTGTTTTTGTTACAACAACTTTGAATAAGTATAAAGATGTACATTTCTTTCTCGTGACTAATATTTTTCCTTTCAACCTGAACATGTTCGAAGGTTTTTTGCATTTTTGCATTAGGCTTTATATTTGGATGACCCTTTTTGATCTCTTTCGATTCTGCTCGTATCACTTGTCTCGTTGGGTATATGGGTCTTCAGGCTCGAGCTTTTGAATTTATGATAGTCTTTTTTGCTTCGTCTTAGCCTTCCATACTGTATAGTCCCCCAAGTGTTTGAGCTTTGAAGAATGAAATCTCGAGCACTTGATTATTCCTTCCTTGTGGTCCTTTTCCTGAAAAGGAAAAACATTCCGGACTCGAAGGTATATAGTTTTTTAGATGATGACTGCTTAACCCTTTAAAATGTCCATCAGAAAGTGTAACTTTAGATCGGGAATTGTGTTATTTCCTCGCGTCTTTGCCGGTCTAATATCATCATCTGGTGATGGGTTAGCTTTATGCCTATCATCTAAAAAAGTTAGTAAAATTTTTAAATGTTCAAAATAAAATCGAACGTGTGATACCTGACGGGGGGTATTCTTTCCTTAGAAGTAATACTTCTTTAGGTGGATGGCGTTCCAGCTTGTTGGTAGAACTCTTCCGTCCATAGCTTCCAACTCATAGACGTCTTTTCCAGCCATGCCTCGGATTTTGTAAGGTCCTTCCCAGTTTGGATTTAGCTTTCCTGCGCCTGCTTCTTTCGTTGATTGAAAGACTTTTTTGAGGACGAAGTCCCCAATCTTGAAGTACCTGAGATGAGCTTTACGGTTGTAATAACGCTCTATGATTTGTTTTTGAGCTGCCATCCGTACCAGTGTTGCTTCTCTTCGTGGTTCGAGCAGGTCCAGATTGGTCCTCAATTCGTCATTGTTTGCTCCCTCCATGGTTGTTGAAAACCTTATGCTTGGTTCGCAAATCTCCACAGGTATTAAGGCTTCTGAGCCATAGACAAGTGCGAACGGGGTTTCTCCCGTGGCTATTTTTAAAGTTGTTCTGTATGCCCATAATACCGCTGGTAACTCATCAGGCCAGTTTCCTTTGGCTTTATCCAGCCGCTTCTTTAGATTTTTGATGATGACCTTATTCGTTGACTCAGCTTGACCATTATTCACGGGGTGGTATGGTGTTGAAGTGATCCGTTTGATTTGCCAGCTTTCGAAGAATTCTGTGATTTGCGAGCCTATGAATTGTGGGCCATAATCGCACACGATCTCCTTTGGTATTCCAAAGCGGCATATTATGTTTCGCCATAAGAAGCTTTTAACTTCCTTTTCTCGCACTTGTTTGAACGCTTCTTCCTCTACCCATTTTGTAAAATAGTCGGTTAGCATGAGCAAAAAATGTACCTGTCCTTTAGCTGTGGAAAGAGGTCCCACTATGTCCATACCCCATTTCATGAAAGGCATGGGGATATTATTGGATGCAATAATTCTGCTGGTCGATGCATGTTATTGGCAAACCTTTGGCACCTGTCGCATTTGGATACGAAGTTCTCGGCTTCTTCTTCCATCTTAGGCCAATAACATCTAGCTCTGATTATGGTTTTCACTAAGGATCTCGCCCCTGAGTGATTTCCACAGTGTCCTTCGTGGACTCCTTTCATCAAATTCTATTTGGTTAGGTCCGAGGCATTTAGCTAGGGGTCCTCCCAACATCTTGCGATAAAGCGAGTTGCGAATAAGGAAGTACCGTGCAGCTTTGCGACGAAGTGCTTGAGCTGCTTTCCTGTCTTCAAGTACGGTGCCATTCTGCAAAAAATTAAGAATTTCGTTTCTCCAGTCCCAAGTTAAGTTGTTGAAAGTTACCTCATTCCTATCCTGGTCGATCATTGAATGAAATAGTTAGACGAAAATTGCATTTTCTATGTTTGTTACTTCCGTGAGTGCTGTGAGGTTAGCTAATGCATCTGCTTCTGCATTTTCCTCTCTAGGTATTTTCATTACCTTCCATGTTTTGAATTGTCTCATGAGCTCTCATGTTTTTTCAAGATACTATTGCATTCGAGTCTCTCAAGCGATGTAAGTCCCCTGTATCTGATTTACTACCAGTTGGGAGTCATTGTTGATCACAATTTGCTCGATTGAGAGCTCCCGTGCGAGTTCAAGCCCTGCAATAACAACTTCATACTCTGCTTCATTGTTAGTTATAGGATAACACTTGATATCTTGTTGTGTCTTTTCACCCGTGGGTGATATTAAGACTACGCCTAAGCCGACACCTTTTATATTTTAGGAGCCATCGGTGAATAGGGTCCATAGGCCCGGAGTAGCACCGTTAAAAAGTTGTAACTCTTTTTCTACTTTAGGGACAATGTTATTACTAAAGTCAGCAACAAAATCAGCTAGTATTTGAGACTTAATTGCAGTCCTAGGCTGATAGATTATTTCATGCTCACTTAATTCTATGGCCCACTTGGCTAATCTTCCTGACAATTCCTGTTTATGCAGAATATTTCTTAAAGGATATGAAGTCACAAACGTGATTGGGTGGCATTGAAAATATGGTCATAATTTTCTAGATGCCATTATTAAAGCTAAGGCTAACTTTTCCAGATATGGATATCTAGTCTCAACATCTAGCAAGGTTTTACTTACATAATAGATAGGTGATTGCTTACCTTTTTCTTCTCTTACCAGTACTGCACTTACAGCAATTTCTGAAACAACCAGTAGATGGACAATCTTTCCCCTTCTTTTGGCTTTGAAGCAGCGGTGGTTTCGATAGATAAATCTTCATATTCTTGAGGGTTTGCTGACATTCTTTAGTCCATTCGAAATGATTCTGCTTTTTGAGAACTGAGAAGAATTTAAAACTTTTTTCGGAAGACTTAGAAATAAATCTTCTCGAAGCTGCTATTCTCCCTGTTAACCTTTGAACTTCCTTTTTATTTGTTAAAATATCAGGTATTTCTTCTATAGCTTTAATTTGAGAGGGATTTACCTCTATTCCTCTGTTCGATACAAGGAAACCCAAAAATTTACTTGATTGCACTCCAAAAGCGCATTTTTCTGGATTTAGCTTCATATTATACCTGTGTAAAATATCAAAGGTAGTAGAGAGATGCTGGAAATGGTCTTCTGCTTGTGTTGATTTTACCAACATATCATCAATATAGACTTCCATCGTCTTTCCAAGATGTTCTTGGAACATTTTAGTCACTAACCTTTGATAGGTGGCTCCAGCATTTTTCAAGCCAAAAGGCATAACTTTATAACAGTAAGTCCCCCTGTTTGTAATGAAGGAAGTTTTTTCCTCATCTGAGGAATCCATTTTAATCTAATTATAACTAGAATATGCATCTAAGAAGCTTAATAATTCATGATCTGTTGTGGCATCAATCATTTGATCTATATGTGGCAATGTGAATGAATCTTTGGGGCATGCTTTATTTAAGTCAGTATAATCTATGCATACTCTCCATTTGCCATTCTTTTTAGGTACTAACATGGTGTTTGTTAGCCAGTTAGGGTACATTACCTCTCGTATCGAACCAATCTTCAAGAGTTTCTATACCTCTTCGTCGATCACTTGGTTCTTGAATGGTCCTTGCTTTCTTTTCTTCTCTTCGACCGGGGCCCAACCTCGTGCCTAAATACACATTCTGTTCAGGCTTTTGTTCAGACAATGGAACAACTTCGAGCTCTTCCGTAGTTGTTTTGATGTGCTCGTCTTCCTCTGGTTCATGAATGACGTCCGGTGTGGAATCTGCATCAGTGTGGTCTAATGCACCTTCTGTGGTAACTTGATTCACCTTCTCGTAAGTATTTTCTTTCGTACTTGTTTCAACAATAATACCTTCCGTACCTATTTGGGTAGTAATTTCTTCCATGCATGTTTGGGCGGTGTTACCCTCTTGGGAGATTCCCTTATCTCGTGATTCTTATACCTCTATTTTCTTGTTGTAGTGTACCACAAAGTTTATATTTCTTGCGGTCTGCTGATCGCCTCTAATTTGCTGAATTCCCCATTCAGAGGGGAATTTAATTACTTGATTCAAGGTGAAGGGTATTGCTTTCATGTCATGGATCCATGGCCTTCCCACGATTACGTTATAAGCCATGTCAGTATCAATGACTTGGAATCTGGTACTTTTGATCACCCCCTCAGTATAAGTGCTAAGCTCAATTTCTCCTTTTGTTATAACCGTAGTATCAAAACCTGATATGGCTCGTGCCCTTGGGATTACTTGATTCCCCAGTATCATTTCTTCCACGACTCTTAGCAAAATGATATTTACTGAACTGCTTGGATCAATCAACACTCTTTTTACGTTAGTGTCATGAATAAGTAAAGATATTACCAGAGCATCATTGTGAGGAAGCATTAATCCGCCGATATCTGCATCATCGAAGGTTATATCGTCCTCTTCCATATTTTCACGAACCTGTTTTCCATGTGTAATTGTGAACTTTGTGGTTGTTTTGCAGACCACTCTGTTTACTTCTTCACCTCCGTGTATCATGTTGACGGTTCGTTTTGGAGAAAGAGA